>JAWPHD010006316.1:0-146774 GCA_037043455.1 Cyrtodaria siliqua | reverse complement strand
GATCTACATCATGTCATGCTGATCATTTTAGAAAAAGTCCCATATCAATATCACTTATAGTTTTCAAGAAGTAGTCTCTACAAACTTATTTTTTACAAATCTATTTTTAGCTGTGACGGCCATCTTGAATTTCCGGCCGACCTGAAATTTTCTAGAATCAATTAGACATCAAGAGCAACATTCCTGTGAGGTTTCATGACTATCCGCCAAGTAGTTTCAGAGGAGTAGTCGCTACAAGTTTTTACTATATAACTCTATGTAACCAAAGATGGCCACTGGCAGCCATGTTTAACGTCGAATCAAAATAATTTTCCACAAGGATCTACATCAAGTCATGCTGATCATTTTAGAAAAAGTCCATATCAATATCACTTATAGTTTTCAAGAAGTAGTCGCTACAAACTTATTTTTTAAAAATCTATTTTTAGCTGTAACGGCCATCTTGAATTTCCGGCCGACCTGAAATTTTTCTAGGATCAATTAGACATCAAGAGCAACATTCCTGTAAATTTTCATGACAATCCGTCAAGTAGTTTCAGAGGAGAAGTCGCTACAAGTTTTTACTATATAACTCTATGTAAACAAAGATGGCCACTGGCAGCCACGTTTAACGTCGAATCAAAACGATTTTTGATAAGGACCAACATCATGTCATGCTGATCATTTTAGAAAAGTCCCATATCAATATCACTTATATTTCAGAAGTTATCGCTACAAACTTGTATTTTGAAAATTTATTTTTAGCCAAGGCGGCCATCTTGAATTCCGGCCGACCTGAAATTTTGCTAGGATCATTTAGACATCAAGAGCAACATTACTGTGAAGTTTCATGAAAATCCGTCAAGTAGTTTCAGAGGAGTAGTCGCTACAAGTTTTCATTATATAACTCTATGTAAACAAAGATGGCCGCTGGCAGCCATGTTTAACGTCAAATCAAAACGATTTTCGACAAGGATCAACATCATGTCATGCTGATCATTTTAGAAAAAGTCCCATATCAATATCACTTATAGTTTTCAAGAAGTAGTCGCTACAAACTTGAATTTAAAAAATCTATTTTTAGCTTTGGCGGCCATCTTGGATTTCACATCAACATGAATTTTTGCTAGGATCAACTAGACTTCATGGGCAACATTTCTGTAAAGTTTTATGAATATCCATCCAGTAGTTTCAGAGGAGTAGTCGCTACAAATAAAAGTTAACGGACAGACGGACAGACAGACGGACGGACGGACGACGGACGCCGCACCACGGCATAAGCTCTGCTGATCTCTGATCAGTAGAGCTAATAATATACCGGACTGTCCTGTGCATATATAATCCAGTATATTTCATTTTTTTTAAAGCTTATTTGCATTGAAAGTTAAACAATTAATTTTGACACTATTGTAAAGTTAGCCAAATTGCCGACATGTGCGTTTTAATAATGGACAAATACAGGTTTTCTAAATTACCGACCATGTGTGTTTGCATAATGGACAAAAACAGGTTTGCCATATTGCCGACCATGCCTGTTTGAATAATGGGCATAATTATATTGGTTTGCTATTATTGTTTGTATGTTGTTTTAAGTCATTTTTAACACATGCTATATATGACGGTAAATCTTTTGTGGTGGATGCAGACCACCCACTTTTCCAGGGTAGAACCAGTACAGTACACATCCCGCCATCCGTTAGAATCAACACCGTGTTCCATTCACGCACATATGTGCGTGAATCACGCATGAAAAAAAAATCACGCACAGAAAACTGACCTCGTACGTGCATGCATGCACAGAAAAAATACAAGTCTGATAATAAGAAAGCATGACCGTCGGTAGATTTCCAAATTCTCGTCCACTTTGTCTGAATATATTTTGAAAAATCAAAACGAAACTAAAACGCTTTGTTTACGAAAACATTATCCCAAGTAATTGCGTCAATTGCCCTATCCCTCTAGTGCATACCACGATGATTGGTTATGACGTCATAAGCGCATGCGCTACCTAAATGAAAGTAGAGAAAACATCGACATCTCATTCTGGTGGTTTCGACTTATTTCTTTTTCAGATTTAGTAAGTATATTTAAAATTAAAATAAAAACTTAATAATAGAATAAATGAAGATCAAATAATTAATTCAAATCGTGTTTCGTCTCTCCCCTGTACTATTTATAGATGCGCAAACGTGTTGACTGGTATTGGATTTTTACTTGAACGAAATGCTTGAATATTATACTGTGCTGTGTATTGTAATGCCTTCAGTAGCAAATAAAGTATGTTGAAAGGTTTAAAAATCTTAAAAATTCATAGTGTACCCCCTAAATTTGTAGTGTACCCCAAAATTTAACAGTAGGGGGTACATGTACCCCCAAATGAAAAAGTCAGTGGGAACACTGCAACACTTCCTCACGTACAGGTCAAGCTCCTAGTGGGAGGTTTGCTATTATAAAATTGCCGACCATGTGTATTAGAATAATGGACAAACATAGGTTTGCTAAACTGCAACCAAGGGCGACCATGTGAGCTTGAATATTAAATGGATAAATACGGGGTTGTCAACTTAGGTTTGAATGGTATTTAACTAATTTTCAGCACATTTTAGGTTATGTATGACGGTCGATTTTTAGTGGTGGAGACAGCCCACCCACTTACTCCTGGTTAGAACCAGTACTGTAAACATCCCGCCATACGTAAGGATCAACACTTCCTCACAATATAAGCTCCCAATGGGATTTGAACCTGCAGCATTGAGAGGTGAGAAGGTTTCAAACTCTCTCTCTACAGCATGCCATGGACATACTTAGTTCAAACTCTCTCTACAGCATGTCATGGACATACTTAGTCCAACTCTCTCTACAGCATGCCATGGACATACTTAGTTCAAACTCTCTCTACAGCATGCCATGGACATACTTAGTTCAAACTCTCTCTACAGCATGCCATGGACATACTTAGTTCAAACTATCTCTACAGCATGCCATGGACATATATGGTAGTTCAAACTCTGTCTACAGCATGCCATGGACATACTTAGTTCAAACTCTCTCTACAGCATGCCATGGACATACTTAGTTCAAACTCTGTCTACAGCATGCCATGGACATACTTAGTTCAAACTCTCTCTACAGCATGCTGTGGACATATATGGTAGTTCAAACTCTCTCTGCTGCATGTCATACCTGATTCATTTTATCTACAGGTGTGGGGATGCCATCTAAGGCGAGGCTGGGCAGGTCATACACGCCTGTATTGTCATGGCTGGGCGGGGCATGTTCTGCTAGGGCCGTATCCAGATCCTGTAGTATAACACTCTTACAGTTCTTTATCTGAAATTTATAAAAAAATGGACAACATAGAATTCTTTTCTAAGACAGCTGTCAATGAGTATCAACTTCTTTAGTAGCAGTCTGTGAAATTAGCAGTTGTCCATGACAACTAATTTCTGAACAGGACAACCATGTGTTCCCACTTTGGTTGTCCGATCTTTGGTTGTCTGATTGGACAACCAAAATTTCTGAACACGCAAAGCTATTGGCTTTTTCACTGATGTTGAGAAAATTACTGGGACACCGGTATAACGCTACGAGGAATTGATCAATTAATTGTGTCCCTCTATGGAAGGTCACAATGCGTCACGACCTCGTTTTTGATCGGATTTTGCCGAATTCTTTATTTTGTATAGAGCAACCAATCGGAACTGCCTCGTCGGATTCCGTCACTCGGGAATCCACATCTACTGAGTACGGAAATTGGCGACGACTTCCGATTGATAGAGCAATGGAAAATTACAATTATTTACTAACGGTTCGTGAATTATTCCATCCAATGAGAATAAAATAAACATCAATATGCTAATTTAGCGTATGCGTCCGCAAAAACGTGTTTCCGGTTGTCACAAAATGTCAATGTTGCGGTACGTGATGGGTGGCATTCCTGGTAAACCAGTGATTAAACCAGTGAAAGAGTGCAAACAGGAGTTAAGTAAGCGTTACGAAGCCAAAAGAGACAATTTTTTTGTTTCTTTTTGGCAAGTTGGTCGAGAGTGGCTTAAATGTACCAATGATGGTAAAATGCAGTGCACTTGGTGCACAGAATCATGATTGGACACTGATGGTTCCTTGTAAAGGGGTGTTCTAGCATGAATTGAATTGGATTTTACAGTCGCACCAACAGCTAAGGTCATATGGCGACTTTCCAGCTTCCACTGGTGGAGGAAGACCCCAGGTGCCCCTCCGGGCAATTTTCGTGCACGGCGGACACCTGGGTAGAACCACCAACGTTCCGCAAGCCAGCTGGATAGCTTCCTCACATAAAGATTCCTAGGCCCCTGAGGGTTCGAACCTACAGCGGTGAGGGGCAAGTGATTTAAAATCAGAGACGTTAACCACTCGGCCACGGACGCCCCCGTTCTAGCATGAGGATTGACACTATAACAATTTGATGATGACTCTTATGATGACTGTGACTTTTCAGAGAAAGACATAGACCAGCTTCTTTCTTTGTATACAAAACAAGAGGCCCAAGAGGGCCTGTGGACGCTCTACTGGCTAACACGGCTCTTATAACATCAATGAAGCGAGTGACTGCCATTTACCAGTGTTCGACACTAACGCTAGCCCGATAGCCCGGGGCTAGTAAAAGTGACCGTCGGGCTAGCACGTACGATCGTCTAGCTAGCCCGATTGGCTAGTAGATTATAGAACAAACACGTACCCAATTTGCGTTGGCATTATATAAATAAAATCTCAAGCACTGTTAATCATTAATGTTCCGCAGATTCTCGCTTAAAACTGCTGCTCTTTTAGTCCGCGTAAAACGACATTTGTTTTCTTTTTGCTTTCGTTTACCGCGTGATACCAGCCCGATACCGAATCACACAAACGCTTGTATCTACGCCTTATAAACTAGACAGCTTTTCTCATTGTTCAGAAATACTATAATAAATTAAAATAATAATCATCACAGTATGTTACTTTTCTTAACAGAGGTGCAGACTGCCACAAGATCAGGTTATTGTGACGGAGGGTGCTGTCAGCGATGTCACAAATTTTGAATCTGATTTGTGTTGTTATTTTATAACCAACCCCGTCAAATCAATATACAATGAGGATTTTGTACCGTTGGTAGCAGGGCTAGTAGAAATTAAGGGGGGCTAGTGAAATTCCAAACCAACTAGCCCCCGGGGCTAGTAGGTCCAAATAGGTGTGTGTCGAACACTGTTTACGTTTTTTTTTTAAAGTTTCAGGCAAAAAACAGGTTTTTAACTAAATCAAGGGCCATAACTAAAGTATCTGGTAAAGTTTGGTAAAGATCAGATGAACAAGAAATCCGTGGATTCACATATCTCGCCTAATGGGGGCTGGACGTAAAAATAAAAACGTCAATGGTGCTTAAATGAAAGTTTGTAAACATTTTAGTAACTAAAAACAACGGAGTTTGCCGTTTGCTTTTGCTGAGATGCCATATTAACATTCTAAACAAATATGGTAAAGATCAGATAAAACATGAAGTAACTACAGATTTAACAAAGGAAATACAAATCAAGGGCCATAACCTGTCGTTACTAACAATATCTAGCTGGTTTTCGAACTTGTCCAAGATTTTATTGATATTCCACGCTTTGCACAACTAGACATCATACTGAGGCTTCATGCCAAATTTTGTAGAAATCCAACAAGTTGTTTAGGAGGAGTAGCGCCGACAAAGAAATTTAAAGTAAAAATGGCAAAGTGCCATAACTCAGCTAACTGGAACAAAACTAGACATCTAACGGATGCTTCCTGCCAAGTTTCGTCGAAATCCAACAAGGCAGTTAGGATGAGTAGAGCCGTTTAGGAGGAGTAGTGCCGATATGAATATTAACAATCTATTAAAGTTTGGTAAAGATCGGATGAAAAATGAGGCCCTTGGACAGTAGAGATAAAAATCATCAGCTCCAAAAGGTAGGTCAAGATCATAGATGAAATCCATGCATCCAAAAAGATGCACTACCCAAGACACAACTATGTCAAAATAGAATATGTTTTCTTTCGAAGATTAAGCTATAAGGTAGGTTTAAACATCTAGTGCATTATTATGAATTATAGTTCATGAGAAAGTGATGTAACTATAACAATTTATCTGCCCTTTGCTTGGATGGTGAAGGTCACATCCACATTTGCTTTGTGACATTGCAATGTACCACTCAAGATACAACTATAAGCAAAGTTTGAAAGGTCTTAGTGCATACAGTTTGTGAAAAAGTGACCTAAACGCAAAAGTTGAACCTAAAAATTATTACGTTATCTGCCCTTTGCTTGGAGGGTCTAGGTCACTTCCACATTTGCCTTGTCATGTTGCGATGTACCACCCAAGACACAACTATAAGAAAAGTTTGAAAGGTCTAGTGCATAGTTTGTGAAAAAGTGACCTAAACGCCAAACTTGAAGGTAAAAATTATAAGGTTATCTGCCCTTGCTTGGAGGTCAAGGTCACTTCCACATTGGCTTTGTCACGTTGCCAGGTACCACCCAAGATACAACTATAAGCAAAGTTTGAAAGATCTAGTGCATACAGTTTGTGAAAAAGTGACCTAAACGCAAAAGTTGAACCTAAAAATTAGTAAGTTATCTGCCCTTTGCTTCGAGGGTCAAGGTCACTTCCATATTTGCTTTGTCACGTTGCGATGTACCACCCATGATACAACTATAAGCAAAGTTTGAAAGGTCTAGTGCATACTGTTTGTGAGAAAATGACCTAAACGCAAAACTTGAACCTAAAAATTAGTAAGTTATCTGCCCTTTGCTTGGAGGGTCAAGGTCACTTCCACATTTCCTTTGTCACGTTGCGATGTACCACCCATGATACAATTATAAGCAAAGTTTGAAAGGTCTAGTGCATACTGTTTGTGAGAAAATGACCTAAACGCAAAAATTGAATGTTGACGCTGCCGTCGTCGCTGCCGCCGGAAAAGCAACACCTATGTCTCTTTTTTTCTTCGAAAAGGCGAGACAAAAATGAAGGCCATATCGTATTAACGAGGCAAAATATAGCATTTTTAACTTAATCAAGAGCCATAACTCCTCTGTTACTGGTCCGACTGGTCCAACATAGAGCTAACAAAATGAAAAAAAGTAAAAAAAAATAATAATAATAAAAAAAAAAAAAAGAAAAAGTAAAAATAAATAGAAAAATAAAATAAAAATAATAATAATATAAAAAAAGAACGTCATAAAATCTGCTAAAGTTTGGCAAAGATCAGATGCAAAATGAAGGCCATATCGTACGACGAGGCAAATTATAGCATTTTAAAACAAAATCAAGGGCCATAAATCCGCTGTTACTGGTCCGATATGAATGGTTTTCAAACTTATCCGAGCTTTCATTGATATTAACAATCTGATAAAGTTTGGTAAAGATCAAATGAACAATGAAGCCCCTATCGTCTTAACGAGGCAAAACATAGCATTTTTAACTAAATCAAGGGCCATAACTCCGCTGTTACTGGTCCGATATGGCTGGTTTTCAAACTTGTTCGAGCTTTCAATTACATTAACAATGTGGTAAAGTTTGGTAAAGATAGGATGAAAAATGAAGGCACTATCTTCTTAACGAGGCAAAATATAGCATTTTTAACTAAATCAAAGGCCATAACTCAGTTGTTACTGGTCCGATCTGGCCCTATCGTCTTAACGAGACAAAAGTTAACGACGGACGACGGACAATGGACGGACAACTTGCCTTTGGCCAGCAAAGCTAACAAGAGGTCAATGACCTTGAAGCTCTACTGATTGATTTTGATTTCAGGAAGTAGTCGCTACAGACTTGTTTTTTGAAAAATTATTTTTAGCCGTGGCGGCCATCTTGAATTTCAGGCAGACCTGAAATTTTTCTAGGATCAATAAGACATCAAGAGCAACATTCCTGTGAAGTTTCATGAAAATCCGTCAAGTAGTTTCAGAGGAATAGTCGCTACAAGTTTTCATTATATAACTCTATGTATACAAAGATGGCTGCTGACAGCCACGTTTAACATCGAATCAAAACGAATTTTGACAAGGACTAACATCATGTCATGCTGATCATTTCAGAAAAAGTCCCATATCAATATCACTTATAGTTTTCAAGAAGTAGTCGCTACAAACTTGTATTTTGAAAATCTATTTTTAGCCATGGCAGCCAACTTGAATTTCCGGCCGACCTGACATTTTGCTAGGATCAATTAGACATCAAGAGCAACATTCCTGTTAAGTTTCATGAAAATCCGTGAAGTAGTTTCAGAGGAGTAGTCGCTACAAGTTTTCATTATATAACTCTATGTAAACAAAGATGGCCACTGGCAGCCATGTTTAACCTTGATTCAAAATAATGTTTGACTCTGATAACCATCATGTCATGCTGATCATTTTACAAAAAGTCCCATATCAATATCACTTATAGTTTTCAAGACGTAGTCGCTACAAACTTGTTTTTTAAAAACCTATTTTTAGATTTGGCGGCCATCTTGGATTTCACATCAACATGAAATTGTGCTAGGATCAACTAGACTTCATGGGCAACATTTCTGTAAAGTTTCATGAAAATCCATTTTGTAGTTTCAGAGGAGTAGTCGCTACAAAAAAAGTTTACGGACAGACAGACGGACAGACAGACGCCGCACCACGGCATAAGCTCTGCTGATCTCTGATCAGTCGAGCTAAAAATGAATAAATATTGTGAAGACATCATGTTTTTAACAGAAACATTTCGGCAAACCACTTTTCCTTTCGGGCAACCAAATTTTGATGAAATGGTTGCCCGAAGGACAACCAAGTCCAAAAGTTAATTTCGCAGACTGTAGTAGTGACTGAATACAAGAAGCAATTATTGTCAAATCTCCTTAAACCTTTGTGCTAAATCCAGTTTGAGTAAGGGCTACTCTATTAAAACATAATCGGGACCCCAGGAAAGCAATTTAATGAACATCTATGGGTGAACCATATTTTCTCAATTTGATTTAGATCTTTCATCTCAATTTTGTCTGCAGATGGGTGTTGAATTTCAAAAGTGCCTTCCTGGGGTCCACTGTATGTTTTAAAGGAATAGCCCTAAAGTATAGCTGTATGTATATATTATGCGTGCCGAATTGGTGTGAATTCGAAGGTTGAAATAATGGACACGCAGGTTTTCAATGATAACTTCTTTAATAATATAAACACTTTTATAATGTACATCGGTATTCCTAATATACAGTTCTATATCACGGTCTCATACTCCAAGATAATTAAATGGTGATAGAAAAGTTACTATCCGAAATGAATGCACATGAAAGGTAATTCCTTTCAAGGTAAACTAATAAACTATTTGGTAAAGTCCAGTATCATACAGTTATGAAAATTGAAGGTAATTCCATTCAAATTAAAAGTGTAATGCACGTTAAGACGGTCAATTCCAGTCTGCTTGGTAGATTTAAACATTGACTATGAACTCCTTACTAACTGTCATTAACTCCTTCCTTATTCCTTATATTATATTATATTATATTTTTGAACATTAAATTTTACATCTTATATACTAACGTTAAAAGCTTTGACACTATTGGCTTGGTGTTTAAGTTATTATTATAACAACAGACTGATAATTATGAACGTATAAACAATAAGCAATGTGATTACATGTTACAATTGAGAGTAGTTAGGTGACAAACATAGCACATGTTATAGAAAGTAACTTTCACACATACAGGAACAAACAATTAAGTTGGCTTGGCATTTCCTACTTGAAAGTGAATTCTCAATATGTTTGTATTAAGATTACAAACTAACTTGATTGATATTCAAAAGGTTAATTTTACATGGGGTTTTAACAATGGTGTTTTTACAATTTGAGAAACAGTTGACATTTATGACAGCATATGTTACCAAAAACATATTGCACTTAAAAATTGTTAGATTATTTACCAAGTTTGAAAATAAAAATAAAATGAAAGTAACAAAGATATTATACTACAAATTGTTATAAATATTTGCAGCATAAAATATACATGAAGATTTCCAGTTAAAAACGCTGCTATTAAAATTAGACCTTCTTTTACAAATAAATTACTACCCACCGGACCCAATAGGCTGGGACGCAGATGCTAAGTAGTCTTTTTGTTTTTGTTTTTTGTTTATGTTACTACTTACCAGTCTGGGAACCATCTTCTAAATTAGGCCTGGATTTAATATTTTACTACTTACAGAGTCTCGAGTGGCTTGGAACCAGACGCTTAACTAGGCCTGGTTTTACCAATAATTTACCACTCAGCATTTTCTCGTGGCGGGTCACAAGTGCTAAATGAGGCCAAGTTTTATTGAATATTTTACTACTTACCACAGTCTCTAGCGGTTGGGAACCAAACACTTTATACGCATTTAAGCTTGCACTGCTTGTGGACTTGCAGGGTGTACAACACAACACGACAGCCTGCTGACCTACACGTGTAGTGTACTCTTCTATACATAACTTAAGCTTCCTGCAAATAGAATTACCATGTACAAGTTACAACAATTCCATTTCTTCCGAGGAGATACATGTTAAGTATTAAATGTGGCATGGCGTGGCGTGGCATAGCATGGCATGGTATGGGATGTATGTAATGTCATCCACATTTAATCAAGAGCTTTTTTTGGGATCAACTTACATCAAGTCCAATGTTTGTGGTTTTAAAGTAGAATATCCCTATATTCCAGTGCACCTTATATTACCGTTCATGAACAGATTCAATAACTAGACGGGTGTTCCGCGGAACACGCGTGTCGCCTGTCAGCGCTTTGTCAGTATAACAAGGTTTTTTGGATCCTGTTAATTGACCTTGACGAACTAGTTTTCATGTGGAAAAAATGAATATTTAACCCATATAATGACCTTCAGTGTGACCGTGACCTGAATATATTTGGAATGGTCATGTCTGTGTTCTCATGATGAGTATATATTGAATGTTTGATGAAGAAATATCAAGAAATGAGAAAGAAAAAGCCAACGTTGTTTTTGTTTTCGTGAACAAAAAAAAAGTATTTAACCCATATAACGACCTTCAGTGTGACCTTGACCTTTATATTTTAGCATGGTCATGTCGACGTTGTCATGATGATTATATATTGAAAGTTTTATGAAGAAATATCAAGAAATGAGAAAGTTATAGCCAACATTAAGTTTTCGTGACGGACGACATGTATCTTCGAAAAGGCGTTACAAAAACGGTTTGAGGCTGTTACTTCTCTATTATGTTTTTTTACCTTCTTCCAAGAAATCCCCTTTTCAGTATTTGTTTGTTCTTGCTGTATTGCGGCTTTAAAAAATTGACCCCGACAACAAATAAAGTGTTGTTTCTTAGTTACTGGTCCTTTGGGATCATCAGGCCTATTCCATTGATTGAAAGGGCCTGGAGGTAATCTGGCAGTATTTTGGTGTCAATCCAAATCCGAATAAAACCACCATAATGTGTTTTAGTTTCAGATAATTTATTCAATATGCATATATACCGAGGGAAAAAAGTCAAGCAAATTTTTTAGATGAAATAGTAGTATACAAGATATAATGACATTTGGGACTTTACGGGCTTGACCCCAACGTTCATGTATTCGTTACGTCATTAAGATGTTCGACTGTTACTGATGTGTGTTTAATAAAATAGTGTGTCGATGGCAGTAGTTTCTTGATTTTATAACCAAAAATGTATTATTTCCAGGTTGCAACAAAAACTTGCTAAATTTTTTCCCTCAGTATATAATGCACTGAAGTAGGCCCCATGATCGATAGGATTTAATTATTTTTAATGAAATAGGTCGGCCTGGAAAATTAGACGACACATCTAAGTTTCTTATAACTTCTTTTGTGACCGAAGTACTTTATTTGAATGATATGTACAAGTGTTAAATAGCAGTATAATTGTGATTTAAATTTATGTTTATGACTTGGAAACAAAAATAGCAAAGTGGTCAGGTTTTTCAGACCAAACAATTTAATAAAAAATAATTGAACAGAAATGTTGCTTAACCTAATGCATATACCGGTATGTCAGAGGGTTTTCAATTGTATTTATAGCGACACCTCTCACTCTTCCAGATCGAATCCAGTCTCTTTAAATTAGAGTATCCCTTAAGCCACTTGATAGAGGGAATGAGAGGTGTTGCACCTTATATTAGGCCATCAATAAAAAATTGTTTGTTTGCTGTGCTCCTACCCAGAATTTTGAGAGGTAGGTAGTTTTTTTTTTTTTTTTTTTTTTACATCAAAATCTTATCCAATCTATAACACTGTAAAGGCCGTAGTACGATGTTAGGGCATAGGTTATTAAAACTAAACACAAGGACTTGCACATAATTATTTTATTCATGTGTAGGAAAAAGTTTTATTTTTAGATATTTTTTTTATATATATTGTTTGCATATATTATGCCATTTTTTTACTAAGGCTACTTTTTGATAACCTTTGCAATCCAGATTAGATGCACTTGGCTAATAAAATTATCATTTGAATAAATAAAAAAAAATAAAAAAAAAAAAATTATTTTTTTTCGGCCCGAGGTCATTAAAAAATTTTGAGTCGCGGCCGAATCGGGTGAGTCGGTCGAAGCACGGCAAACAAACATATTTTTATTGATGGCCTTACCTCTCATGAACAGACTCGGTAAAACTCAGCTACTAATTTATTCAGTTTGTGTTTTTTGCTCCCAAGGGATCCAATTTCCAGTATTTATTGTAGCTCATTACACCAATGCAAAGTAAATAAATATTAATTTATGCATTCCAATTAATCCATGGAGACGTAACTGTTATTTTGTTAATAATAAACCACCCTTCACACCTAAACAATCTGGTCTGTTGGCGTTTCCGTACAGATGGGTTAGTTTCAAACAAATGAGGTCGCTTCTTCTTTCGTCCTGAGGCTATGGCTGCAGCAGCCGCTATCCCTATTGGACCTGTAATAAGGTGCAACAAGGAGATTAAATTTTACTATTATTATCACAGTACCAAGCCAAAAACACAGAGGCAAAAAGAGGCAAATTGCGTTTTCCTTTTTAATTATCGAGCATCTCGACTCTCCATTGGTGTCACCATCATCAGGGTGTGCAGCGCTTCAGCGACCTGGCAGTGGGGAGTTTTTACAATGATTCCCCAATGTACCATAAAGCTGAACGTTCCAAATTTCCTTTGTCTTTTAAAAGTGTCGATTCTTACGGATGGCGGGAGGTATACAGCACTGGTTCTACCCAGGAAAATGTGGGTGGTCTGCCTCCACCACAACCAATTATCAAACCAATACTATAAAATGGTTAAACGTTATGTTGTTTTGTGATTAATGAACATAATTTTTTTAATTCAGTATTTATCAATATAGTAATGCATCCCTTATAACCTGTCTAGGAGACTAAACTTTCAGGCTTAACAAATTTACCATAGTGGGCAGATTCAGGCATTGAAATGTAACCCACCTGCTGCAGCGAGCTGTGATGTGACATCATCACCGATGGCATTCTGGATGAGATCTGAGGCATCAAAGGAGCTCTCAGGGGAGCTATCATCGCTCATTCCATCACTCAAGATGCCAGCATTCAGTTGTGATGTGTTGATTGTGATCGTGTTCGCGATTGAGTTATGAACCGACACGTGAGGTGACGGTATATTTGATGAGTTCATCATCTTCTACAACAGCGTTCTGCCACCTGTGACTGAAACATAATGAACTGGTTAATGATGGAGGTTGAACACGTCCAATGTTAATGGCTGAGCTGAGTTGAAATGGGGGGAACCATCACACACAGGTTATATGGCACCAACAGGAATAAACATTCCAGACCCACTCTCTATTTACTTAGGGACAGTTAATAGAGTTTATGTAAGTCTTATAACACAGGGATCACCCTAGAATTTCCATGAGACAAAGGGTGGGGGGGGGGGGTGTGGGTGTAATGGTCAGACATGACTAGGGTCCACAAAGCAAAATCGAACCGGAAGTTTACAGACATAACAACCTCCTTTTGATGTGTTTTCAAATAATTTCATATTAACTCATTTTATATGTTTTAATCGCGAACAATTGCATCTGAACAAATTAACTTAAGAGATTTTAAATGAAATATAAATCAATATATTTGCATTACGAACCGAAATGGTGAAAATGGATTTCCCGAATTCAATGCGACAATTTGTTCCATTTGTCTTTTTTGCATGCGATTTTTGAGATTTTAATGCGAGAATATCGCGGAATCGCGGCCTATAGTGATCCCTGTTACATAGTGGTTTATGCAAACAAATACTATCTAATAGTGGTTTATGCAACCAAATATTATCTAATCATTTCATATCACGAAAACTTAGAACTAATGCACTTTTGCGAAGTGCCCTATGATGCTTGGTAACATTATTAAAGCCTTATTGTACTTAAAAAGTGTTAAAGATACATTTATTAAATGAACCTTAGACTATTTTTCCCCCAATTGTATGAAAAATCACGTTAAAATTCCCAATTGTTTTGATATGGGTCATAGTGAGTATGTTCCCGAAGCATAAGAAAAAACTCAGTCAGATGAACTAACATGAATTTGGTGGTGATATTATACACTTAAAAGTGATAGGAAGTCTTGATCGTGAATCCCCATTTTAATAATATGGGTTAAAATAAGCTGGCTTTAACCTAGTGGCGAGAATCATAGCTCTTATGGTTTGTACCTGCCACAGAGTTATGATGCAAACCCTTTATTCCTAAAAGTTTTCTATCAGTTTTAATTAGAAATATACAATCAAAAAGGTTGAAATGACAAATGAATGAATGAATGTTTTTTTTATGGCACGTCGACACATAAATAGGTCATATTGTGCGCAAAAACCGATAAATCGAAAGAATGAAGTAGTAATTAAAAATAATTTAAACGTATAAAGATACTATCTACAAATAAGAGATGATATGGTAGCAATATAAACTAGGTATATGTAAATCAACAAATGCCCCCCAACGGGCTTGTAAACAAGTTAATATATATAGGATAAAATGACAATGTAGACTGTGTGAAATTTATACCAGGAAACATAATATTTTGATGTTTTATAAGGGTTTTGTTATGATTTGGGTAATTTAATCCAATCAGCATTTACCTTATAATCTGACTATATGCCCTAATAGACCCTATACTTTTTCAACCAATCAGAAGCCCCAAATCAATAGTGGTATCTGACCAATACCATCTATTAAGAACTTTTTTCATGCATTAATGTGTTTTGAATGCCAAAAATTGTATTTCTAATCAAAGAGGAAAGAAAACACAACCCTAATAGCATGGGGATAATGTTGTTTTATGTCAATAATTGTCAATCTCTGTTGTGACAAACTGCCGACACGAAGCCAGGCAAAATATTCATACTTCACAAACATTTTAATTACTTTATTGCAAGTGTTTTCACAGTTCACAATACACATGGGAGTATTGAGGATCTTGAGATCAAGTAAAATAGATTTTGGGGATTTTTTTTAAGACAGGCCTTGTCTGCAAAATGAGACAGGCCCGCAATGGATTTCGAGGAGCCTCATCGTTGGGCTATCCTACTTTTCGAGCACTGGGATAATGGTCAGATATGACCAGAAGTTGATGAATTATTATAAAAATGGCCATGTCAGGGCTCCAAGAAAATTTAAATTGGGGACTAGCCCAGGGCAAGTAGATTTCAAAAGTCCACTTGCCCTGACTGAAAAGTCACTTGCCCTGATTTTTTTTAACTTGCCCCAAAATGGTTATTACCAATGAATAGTTGCCAATACATAATTTATGGCGATATTTAATACTTCGCTTTTTTACTTTGTTTTATTTAGAATAAATTATAATCAAACAATAAGGTTCTATTTTCTTTCTTTTATTTATCCATTGTATATAATAAACGTTTTATAACAAAACCAATATTTCATAATACATATGTAGTTTCCAGTTTCCTCTTTCTACTTTCATTTTCAGGACGAGTTAAAAACTTCAACATTTTGCCAATCAGATTGAAATGACATGACAATGACAGTATGATTGTATTTGTATTTTATTTTGTTCAAATTTCATTAGGCCATTGTTTAGGACTGATGTTTGGCACGAATGTAAGTAATTATTATTATTTGTCTTTGTAATTGGCGACGTCTCAATACCCCACCCGTCAAACTGCGAGCGAACAGCTTTGGCAAGTCATCAAACAGCAACTGCGTTTCCCCATTAGCAGACAGCAGTCGGTTGTGTTAACAGTAAAGTCGGACAATGGAACGCTTTTATAACAATTAACGATTGCTTTTGATTGGTACTGTAATATGATAATCGTTAAAACAACAAATCAATTAGACACCCATCTCCAGGGAAGCTACACTAACAATTATTGTTTGGCCAATCAAATCCAGTGCTTAAAAATAACTGCATGAGGTAATTACCCACCGACCAATCAAAATTGAATACTCGCGACTGTCCTACTGCACACTGATGATTATGCGCCTCGGGGATTCTGATCAAAAGTCGGAATAAACAAGGATTAGCGACAATTGAATATCACACGACTAATTAGTGACCGTCAGCTGGTTAACGGTCCCTGGTTAACAAGCCCGCGGGTATATGTCGTATTATAGGAAGAATTGACACGTATACTGGTGTGTGTTGAAACGTTCGATTGTTCCGAGATTTTTTAGACTAGCCTCGAGATTTTTTAGACTAGCCCGACGGGCATCTATTTTTGAAAGTGAGAGTAGCCCGGATTCAGATTGGAGTAGCCCCGGGCGTCGGGCTATCCTATTCTCTGAGCCCTGCATGTTTATTCATAATCAATCGATTTTCTTTGAAACCGACGCGTCCGCGAAGCAAAAGCGAACCAGAAGTTTACGACATAACAATGTCGTTTTGATGTTTTTCATGTGATTTTCGAATAATTTGATATTTTCTCATTTTATATGTTTTAATCACGAATAAATGGATCTGAGCAAATTTACTTGAAGTTTTAAACGGAATATAAATATATTTTCATTACGAACCGAAATGGTGAAAATGGATTTCCCCGAATTCGGTGCAACAATTTGTTCCATTTGTCTTTTTTCATGCAATTTTTGAGATTTTTTGCGAGAATAGCGCGGAATCGCGGTCTAGAGTGATCCCTGGGTATACATTTCAGACAACATATATTCTGAAACAGATAAGGTCCTCTTTGGTCTTTAAAATTATGGAAATACCAATATTAAATCATGGGCGGCCTTTAATATTACCTTACTGTCAAAAAAACAACAACTGTGAATCACAATGGGGCTCAAAAGTTTTTCAAAGGGACTCATAAATCCTGAAGGCAGTGAGTCCCAGGACTCATAATAACACAGCTGTAAAAAAAATCACTATGTAATTGTATTAAAGCTTTTAACATTTTGAAATGATGTTTTTGAGCAGTTATTTTTAGACATTTCAAGTGTTTAACTTACAAGCCAGGGGCACAGACTAACTCTGTTTAACTAGGAGCCATCTGGGCCCCTGACTTAGAA
Source organism: Cyrtodaria siliqua (assembly GCA_037043455.1). Taxonomy (NCBI): domain Eukaryota; kingdom Metazoa; phylum Mollusca; class Bivalvia; order Adapedonta; family Hiatellidae; genus Cyrtodaria; species Cyrtodaria siliqua. The sequence continues at coordinate 129,310 of JAWPHD010006316.1, read as the reverse complement.
TTTTTAGTGGGCCCAGCCCAAAAGTTAGGGGACCAACAAAATATTATTTTATTTTACCACTCTGGTGCATAATTTATGAACAATTACATGCGTTTACTCCGTGTTTATTGAATATTATAAACAACATGCACGAAAATTCCACTCGTCCGCTCGCTATGATGAGTGCTCAATGATGCAGGACGAGTAGAAATTCAGATAAATTCTTTAACAATTTATCAATTTGACCTTTCAAAAATTGCGTAGGACGAGTAACTCAGAAACAAATTTTCTTGCCCTGAACAACATTACTGATCATTACAAGTCCAATTTATCTATTATAAATAGTATTGTTACGGTCAGGGCTTCTAAAATTTTAAAATGCAAATCGGTCCAGGTTTTTTACTGCCGTAAGAATCGCACTTATTTTGAAAAAATCACTAAAATCGCTGTACCCCTCCCACCATGTCAGCTGCACCATGCATTTTTTCCATTTAGTCATTGATATAGAGAACTATTTAAAATGTATGTTTGTATTATATTTGTATTATTTATAACTTACTTTATCACAATTTGTACATTTTAATGACTGACATCATGTCTTCCCTTTACTGAATGAATAATTTTCACTCAATATTAAAATTGTTGATCATTTGAGGAATTGAACCGGAAGTGTCTAATAAACCGGAAGTCGCGTGAAGTTCATTTGCCGGTTCTAACACTCTTACATCTTTGACCAAAATCTTTTTGAGGCGAACTGATGCAATGCATCAAATTTCACTTGTATATTTTGATATGCGTTGTGCTGCAGCTAGCCACTACGTACAAATTACCAAACAGCTCTTAAAATCGTAGTGTTTCGTCCCTGCGCCACGTCGAGGCTTTATTAATACCAAATGTTACGACTAACGCAAACAATTTCGGTCCGACTTAAAAAAAAAACGGTGTCAGGTTTGATCACTTTCCTTATTAATGTCATTAAAGTTATTGTAAAAAAAAAATCAAACAAACAATTAACACATCTCGGTATTTTAATTTTTTTTAATGACGCAAACAAATTTCAGTCCGAGCTTTGGCCACTTAAAAAAACAAACCGACACAAGCAAACAGGCTAACACCTTACGACTAACGGTATATCAAAGAAATTACAGACGGTAACACTCGCTTCAGTGAACTGACAGAACGCGTGATATACTTTCACTGATCACACATCAAAGGCATGCTACCGAGCTATAGACTCTTCCGGAAAACTCCCTACTATCGGTAATGGTTTAGTCCAAATTGACCAAATTGACCTACTTTCGCACAGCGAGTGACAAACAATCGTGTTATGGATCAAAGAATATTGCCGCAAGGCATATTTTAGAATATTAGAAGGAGTGTAAATTTTTTAACGACTGATAGATAAAATATCTGGGACATATTTAAACAGAGATTTTGAAAAGAAAAACGGTCCGGAGAAACAGATTTCGGTCTGGGAACCGATAAACCGGCGATTTTAGAAGCCCTGGTTACGGTAATGAGTTTTGTTATAAATGATCACAACTAGAATATGTAAATTATTGTAACAAAAGATTAAAAAAGATTAGATATTATTAAATGAATGTTTTATTTTGTTATAAATATTTTATGTTGACATACAGTTTTAAAATTAATGTACGAGACCTTTTTTATCAACATGATTCCCTGCCATATAATATTATTGATGATTTCTAAAAGCACCGCATTTTATTAATCAAAAGCGCTGCGTTTTAGAATATCTAAAAACCGGAAGTGAAACCTAATTATTTCCCCTTCAAATTATAACACGAATTTATGATCATGGGTAAAATAAACACTACCATGTCTGTTTTAATGTTGATTTTATACCAGCAAATGTAACTTGTACTCTTGCACATCTAATTTTACATTGACATTCGAAGCTCAGAGCACTGTAACATGCAGTTTTGTGGGAAACCGTACATCGCAACATCTCGAACATTGTCTAGTTTCCGCAGTGGAAAAATAAAAACAAATGTTTGTTTCATTATTATTTTGTTAAGGGCTTGTCTATTTCGGCCAACAGTACGTAGTTCACGGGACCAAAGCAAAATCTGTGGGTAAAATCCTCGAACTTAAATGTTTGTGTTGAATGATTACCCTTTTTCCGTTTTTTGGACTGAATATTTTTGGTCGCCACATGGGCGCGTGAAAGTCAATTTTGGTCACCCAGACCATTTTTTACTCGCCAATGGCGACTGGCCGACCGCTAATTTGTGCCTCTGCAAGTGTAGATTTGGAAATTTTGGGTTGAAAATATAGCTTGACATTTTTTACTTGGTAACGATTTACATCTAAATTAATCATTATCATAATTATTGGTGTAACATTGAGTAATAAATAATATTAAGTAATTTAATGTGATTGTATTCAAGCCTTGAAATTTCTGAAATACGATGTTTTTTACTTTTAATTTCTCATTTGAAGACCGGTCGTACACGTAAATCATCGGCAATTATTGATCCTGTTTGCGTAGATTAGCGGTAATACCTACGGGACTGAAAAATCAATATTTTTGACTGTTATAGAGTGCATTTCCCATCCCTGTCTTTCTACAGTCCCTGGTTTAGCCATGGCTAAAAAAAAAAGCATTGCAAATTGAAACTGTGACATTGCCTTACGTTTGTAAACAAAACTTCAAATGACTCTGAAATCACATGAATTTGAAAGTAATATGAGATAAACGAGGACTTTTGAAAATGTATGGAAAACGTACGAGAGCATGATTCAAGAGACTGACAGCTTTACGTCCCCTCTATTATTTTGTTAATAGGTGCCAAGGGAGTTCTTTTGATAAAACCCATAATGACCCTACTAGAAATCAAACCCATGTCCTCTTGTGTAAACTTGTGTGCTGAACCCATTTGTTTTCTTCTTACTCTTTGAATGTGGTTTACAGTTACCTGTGGTTAAAAATGCGCTAGCCCAATAAAAAGGGATGAATTTAACAAAACTTTTAGTTTTAAAAGAGAATGTTATAACTTATACTGGCTGGAGACCAGTGCCGGGCAAGTACTGGTCCCCACCAAGTAGCTTTTTACATGTATGCAGCTGACATTTTAATTACATATTTTTTCGCTGCCATTTTGATTGAACTCTAAAAAGGAATGAGAAAAGTGAAAAATATGTAATTAAAATGTACGCTGACATTTTAATTACATATTTTTTCACTGCCATTTTGATTGAACACTAAAAAGGAATGAGAAAATTGAAAACGTCAGCGTAGTCATGTATGTAAAATGGAAATGGCCGCGACTAGTATTTGGCTGGCACTATTCTCAAGCCAGTAGAACTTTTCATATCCTTGAGTTTGAAACACCTACAAAAATGAGTTGATTGATTTTTCAAATCAATATTCTTTATCGAAGATCTGAACTGGCAAAAATAATTCTTCTCCTTGGAAAGGGTCGAACACAACAGTGTGCGAAAAATGGGAATTTTAACAAAAAATGGCCGCCATGCTTCCGCAAAAAATGCAATTTTTTTAACAAAGTGTTGGCTTATAATTTGGTATTAGTTTTTTACTTAGAACCGACATCATATCGAGGTGTTACACACTGAAGACCCTCGATCACGTCGTCTGCACCCATTTTCTGTTTTGATGACAATGCGCGAAATCGTACAAAATGTTGATGCGCCCGAGTTTGCGCGAGAAGAAGTCTGCGCGGACATCGTTCGCAAGAAAGCCGTGTTTCTCAAATATCGGCCGCTTTCAATTAAACATATATACATATTTTGAATCAGATAAACTCTCATTTAATAATACGACATACCATTGAAAAGAACTTACTTGCTAGATTGCCTTATTTATACTTATTTTTCTCGTAATTTTCACCAAATATTTGATACATTATCAATATGCGCAGAACATACTATTTAAACACTGTATTGCGCATCCCCATGCGGAGCTCAATTTAGCAAGGTAGACAACTCCGTAAGCTACGTTAAAAGGGACTGTGTGGGATATTTGGTGCCAACACAAACACGATAGAACAGCATCGTACTGTGCTTCACTTTCAGTGTGTACATGCATTAAATAAGTTAATAGGTTCGTTTGAATTATTATTTATGAACATCTTTGGACCGGAAAACATGACTGGGCAGGGGCGTAGCCAGGCATACTCCTGTACGCCCGGGCGTACTCTAGAAAATCAAAGACCTGTGCTTATTTTTTTAAATCAGCAATACAAATTGAAGAAGGGTAGGGGGTAGACGCTATTTTTAAAAACACACTTAATGTGCGAGAGCCTCCAAAACCTCAATCAAATGAAGCCACAAACCTCCGAATTTGCACTCAAATTTCAAAATTTCCCCACCAGCAGCAGGGGGACACCCACTCCCGCACCCTCGTCCAGGGCGTATTCTCCAAAAGACTGGCTACGCCCCTGCAGTGGGTGTAGGCCTATAGGCCTATTTGTTGTTAAAGCATCATTCATATGGGGTTCATATTCAGGCAGTTGTACATATTATTAATTCAACGTGTAATTAAATCACAAAACACAATAATTTATTTTATTCTTACCACATATGAATTAATATTTATGAATTATGCACACACAACTAGCAGAGACGTTGAGTTGAGACCTAAAACTATTTCATTAAAAATAATTAAATATTTTATGGGACCTTGTTTAGTGAATATGAATGATCATGAATGTGCACGCAATTGTAACACAATTATTGTGATGGTTTTTTAGTTGGATTGACACCCATTAATCTTCGAGATCGCCACCAGTACCATTAAAAAGTACGAAAACGAGTTTGCACGATTGACATTTAAAGGGATACACGCCATTTTTGAGTTTATTCAACCATTAAAATTAGCATATCGATTTATTAATCCTGCCTAATTGTGTCTACATATAATTAAGTCAAAATTTGGGATGTCAACTTTCTTCGGAGATTATGGGATGGTGAGTTGTCCGTCGTCCGTCGCGTCGTCATAAATGCCATATTCAGCCTTGTGAACACTATAGCATTTTCATTTATTATTAGATCGTTACCAAACTTGCAAAGTTTGTTAATATCAATGAAAGCTCGGACATGTTCGAAAACCAGCGAGATCGGATCTGTAACACAAGAATTATCGCCTTTATTTTTCTGCCTTGTGAACACTGTAGCATCTTCATTTATTATTTGATCTTTACCAAACTTGCATATATGAGATATACATTCTCTATATGAGATATACATTCTCTATATGCTTTGGTGCCTAAGTCATACATGCTTTAGATGCTTTGATGCCTGAGATATACATGCTTTGATGCTTGAGATATACATGCATAGTATTCATTGATGCCGGAGATGTACATGCTCTATATGCTTTGATACCTGAGATATGGATGCTTTATATGCTTTGATGCCTAAGATATATATGCTTTATATGATTTGATGTCTGATATATACATGCTTTATATGCATTGATGACTGAGATATACATGCTTTATATGCTTTGATGCCTAAGATACACAAACATTTTAATTATCATTTGATGCCGCAGGTATAATTACCTCATATGTGTTGTTGTATGAAGCATACACGCTTTATGTGTTCATGGTCCGAGACATACATTTTTTTATGGGTATGCTGTCTAAGATATACACCTGCTTTTCTGCCTCAGATATACATACTTTATGTGAGTTTTCTGCCTGATATAGACATACATTATATGATCTTCTGCATGAGAAATACTTTGCTGCCAAGTTATATGCTTTTCTGTCTGAGAGATACTACTTTATGTGCTTTGCTGTGTGATGTATACATATGTTATGTGTATGAATATTGTATATGCTGTTCTGTCTGAGAGATACATACTCTATATCCTGTGTTGTCTGAGATATAATTAATTTTTTTAACATACTTTGCTGCTTGAAATATACATACTATATAATGACGTTTAGATGTCAGCTATACTTACTTAATATGTTCTGATACTTGAGATACTTCTTGTTATGCCTTGGTGCCTGAGATATACTAGCTAAGATATACTAGTTTAGAATATGTGTTTGCTGGAATACACTTTAATACTTTATGTGTGACTTTTGTGATGTAATCACTTCGTGCTTCTTGGAAGCTCTCTGATATAGTCCATGACATGCTTCAGAATTACTTAATATATATTATTAGTTTACTATTACCATCATTACCAAAAAATACCATGACAACATATACTTAGGTTTATGTCAAAAATAGTTTTTTAAGGTAAATTTTTCACAAAATGCAGAATGTTTTGTTATTTCTACATTTTTCTTTTTTACAACTGCTGATTGCTGTCTCACTATGGTCCCCATCTTTGTTTATCGACACTTATGACTAGTATAAACATATTGTCTGTTAATTGTCAGGGTCTTGGTGCAGCAGAAAAACGTATCGATGTATTTAACTACCTAAAAAGTAAAAACTGTCACATTTATTGCCTTCAGGACATTCACTCTACTACAGCAACTGAAAACTTTATCCGCACACAGTGGGGAAATGATTGTCTTTTTAGTTCAGGAACCTCGAATGCAAGAGGTGTTGCAATACTTTTCAACAAACACTTAGATTATAAAGTACATTCTCACATATCAGATAACGAAGGTAACTTTCTCATAGCTGACTTAACAGTTGACAATAACAGATTCACACTCATCACTTTATATGGCCCAAACAATGACTCTCCCAATTTTTACGACAGTATTTTATTAAAATATGAACAGGTTAAAAACAGCACTCTAATAATGTGTGAAGACTTTAATATTGTGCAAGATCCAATCCTTGATTATTCTAATTACAAAAGCATAAATAACAATAAGGCACGAGAGCGAGTTTTAGACATTAAATGCGATTATAATCTAATTGATCCTTTTAGAGAATTACATTCCCATTTAAAACGGTATACTTGGAGACGAAGAACTCCTTTAAAACAAGCTAGACTCGACTTCTTCCTTGTTTCTGAAAATATGTTTTCTTCAATAGAAAATTGTACGATTGAACCCAGTTACCGCTCTGATCATTCAATGATAGTTCTAAAATTGAATTTTAATCAATTTATACGTGGTAAATCCCTTTGGAAACATAACAACTCTCTTCTAGGTGATATTGAATACTTAAACACAATAAATAGAAAAATTAAAGACATTAAAACACAGTATGCTGTTCCAATTTACAATATGGAGAACATAAGTAATATCCCCGATAATGAAATACAATTTTCAATAAATGACCAACTGTTTCTCGAAACACTACTCATGGAATTACGCGGTAAATCTATATCTTATTCTAGTTATAAGAAGAAAATTACAGATAAAAGAGAAAATGAATTGATTGCTGAAATAGAAACCTTAGAAAATAACTTGTCTTTAAATAACTTAGAAACCTTAGAAACATACAAAAATGAATTAAGAATATTAAGAAAACAGAAAATGAACGGCTACCTAATTAGATCAAGAGCAAATATAATTGAGAATGATGAAAAACCAACCTCATTTTTTTGCAATTTAGAATCCCATAATTACTCTTCAAAGATAATTCCTAAAATAGAAAAACAAAATGGAGAAATCATATCAGATCAACATGAAATTTTAAAAGAGACTAAGAAATTCTATGAACAACTATATACTAGCAAAGACAATGAACTAGAAAATATTAACTTAGAAAATGACTTAAAAGTGGGTCCCAAAGGGGTTTTGCGTGAAAACGTGATCGGGGTGTTTTTAAAAACGTGACACGCGAAACAAACAATATTTTTGCGTGATTTCGTGATAATTATATCAGCGTGATCCGTGATTTTGGTCTTGGTAAAACGTGATCGCGTGATATGGCGACGTGAAACGTGATTTTTTAGTCCTTTTCAGTCTTTTTAGTGTCCCTCCTCCTCCCCCGAGAGCTGAACTTACGTACTTGCGCGAACATCTGGTGGCACGGGGAATCCCCGGGGACACTACAATCAGCCGAGTCGTGTATCAGATACAGTATAGGCAGTAATAAATAGACTGGTGGTATGCCGACATTTTCACTGACATAGCTCACTACATTACAAGTAGCACTGGTCGGCCTGGAACTAGTCTAATACAGTCTGCTGACAAAAGTGGTCTCCCTTGACTGCACTAGCGGATCCATGTCTCCACGCATAATGGCTAATGAGTGGTTTGATTAACACATTGTTAAATCCTTTTATTTGAAAACGGACTTTTTTATTCATACGTGTATGTCCATGTTACTGTAGATAATATATCAAACAATTTCGATGCACGCCCTCAGTAAAATGTTCTCGCTCGCTCGACGCATAATGGCTAATGAGTGGTTTAATTAACACATTGTTAAATCCTTTTATTTGAAAACGGACTTTTTTTATTCATACATGTATGTCCATGTTATTGTAGATAAAATATCAAACAGTTTTGTTGCACGCCCTCAGTATAAAAAAAGTTCTCGCTCGCTTCGCTCGCTCCACGCATAATGGCTAATGAGTGGTTAAATTAACACATTGTTAAATCCTTTTATTTAAAAACGGACTTTATTTTTCATTTCATACACATGTCCATGTTTCTGTAGATAAAATATCAAACAATTTAGATGCACGCCCTCAGTATAATTTTTTTTCTCGCTCGCTTCGCTCGCTCCACGCATAATGACTAATGAGTGATTTAATCAACACATTGTTAAATCCTTTTATTTGAAAACGGAATATTTTACCCTACCGCAAACGTTTTATGAGGCTAGAGACGGACCCGAAAATTGACCAAAATATTACGTGTAGATAAAATATCAAACAGTTTAGATGCACGCCCTCAGTATAATTTTTTTTCTCGCTCGCTTCGCTCGCTCCACGCATAATGGTTAATGAGTGGTTTAATTAACACATTGTTAAATCCTTTTATTTAAAAACGGACTTTATTTTTCATACGTGTATGTCCATGTTACTGTAGATAAAATGTGCGCGCAGATCTAATAGCGCGCGAGAAACGTATCTGCTTGTTTATGGACTTCATACCGTTGCAGAATGGCAGAAGCTATTCCTCCGTTTGAGTTTATTGTTTGTATTTTTGTTAATGGGGTCAATTTGAAAGCCTCAGAATACATCTGACGGCTCAAGTTTATGTGAGATTGTGTGTGGTTTTGTCTTGTTGTTTTTATGTTGTTGTTGCAACCCACACATTGTACTAGAGAAGCTCGAGCCTATAGCGCTTCACGGCTGCTCATCCACATTTAACGTGAAATGTGAAAGTTCTGCTATTTTCACGTGAAGACGTGATCCTTGTTTTTATTTTACGTGATCACGTGAACACACACCCCCCTTTGGGACCCCCTTAAAAGACTTTGATATACCTAAACTTACAGATAGTGAATCAATTAATCTTGAAGGCCATATATCCTTTGAAGAAGCGTCTGAAACACTAGACTTATATATGATGTTATGCAATACGCAGAAGAAAATAATCTGCCAGGTTTAATTCTCTTGATTGATTTTGAAAAAGCTTTTGATTCTCTGGCATGGGTCTTTATATTTAAAGTACTTACATTTTTTAAATTTGGAGAAAATTTTATATCATTTTATATAAAAATGCAAAATTGGCTGTTAACCAAGGAGAAAACCTGTCATCGTTTTTTAACATCGGAAGGGGCTGCCGTCAGGGCGACCCCTTGTCACCTTATATTTTTATTTTGTGTGCTGAAATATTGGCAATTAGAATAAGAAATAATAAAAATATAAAAGGTATTACTATAGAGAACGTAGAAACTAAACTTTCGCAATATGCAGACGATACATCTGTCATTTTGGATGGATCTGATACATCTCTGAATGAAACACTCTCCGAACTATTAAAATACTCTAAATATTCTGGTTTAAATATAAATTTTGACAAAACACAAGTTGTATGGATAGGGAGGAAAAAATACAGTTCAGATACAATCAAAACAAAATGGAAACTTAACTGGGGAAAAGATAATTTCAAGCTACTAGGAATACATTTCAACGTCGACTTAGGTAAAATGATAGAATTAAACTATAATGATAAGATATTAAAAATCCAAAATACAGTAAAGATATGGAAGCGAAGATATTTAACACCGATTGGTAAAATCACAGTTATTAAAACATTACTACTTCCTATTTTAAATCATTTATTTATATCTCTTCCAAATCCAAATGAAAACACAATAACAAAAATTAATAACATATTTTATGACTTTTTATGGGAAGGCCCTGCAAAAAAAAAAAATCCGTAATAGTTAAGCAATATTTTGAAGGTGGTCTCAAAATGATTAATCTTAAAGCATTTATATTCAGCCTTAAAACTACATGGATAAGACGACTCATAACTAATGAGGGCACTTGGAAGCAACTGGTTGAAAAAATAATAGATATTAAAAAATTAACATCTTTTGGCAAAAATTACTGTGAAACATTAATAAAAAAAATTAAAAATAATTTCTGGAAAGATGTGCTCATTTCATATGTTAAACTTATTGATTTTAGTTTGCCTAACTCACCTGAGGACTTTTTATCAAACCCACTACTCTATAATAACAATATTTTGATTGGCGGTAAGCCATTTTTTAACGAAGTATGGTATAGGAAAGGCATCATTTTTATAAATGACTTAATCAATGAAAATGGTGGATTTTATTCTTTTACTGAGTTTGAAGAAAAAACTGGCATTAAAACAAATTTTCTTATCTACGAAGGAGTAGTAGCTGCCATTAAAACATTTAGAAAACAATTGCAAAACAAAATAACAATGAACAAATTAGAAAACCCAATTTTACCTGCGAATATTAAAGCAATCATCAAAAACAAGAAAGGTTGCATTGATATGTATTCCATTTTTAATAGAAATAATGAAAGTCCAACATCAAAAATCAAATGGGAACATATTTATGATATTGAAGCCGAAACATGGAAAGGCATATATTCATCCCCTTTCAAAATTACCTCTAGCACAATACTACAATGGTTTCAAACAAGAATTAACCATCGGCTTCTTTCAACACAGCATTATCTACATAAAATAAAAAAAGCTGAAAACCCTTTCTGCCACTTCTGCCACCAAGACGAGACTATAGTTCATATGATTTGGACCTGTCCTTCATCTCAGAATTTTTTAACACAGATAAACTCTTTCTTTTTAACAAAAAACATAAATCTGAATCTGTCAGAACAAGCATTTATTTTTAACACAGGTGAAGAACAATCGTCTGTAGAGTTACAAATTATTTTAGAAATGAAATACTATATATTTACCTCAAAACGACTAAAAACACCGCTCTCCCTTACCCCAATGATATACAGACTAAGGTATCTGTATGAAACACATAGACAAATCGCAATTAGAAATAATCAACTAGAAAGATTTGAAAATTCATGGAGCAAGTACAAAACCATTGTAGATTAATCAGTATTATACTAACTCCTATCCATGCACTTCTCCGGGTACAATTTTAGAGCAAACCCAAGACACTGACAATTCGTAAATCAATTATATCAATATTGAATATTTAATACTTACATATACAATTTTTATAAGCAGATGGGCCTTTGGACAGCAATCAACTGTTAGATAAAGAAGTCTTTTTTTTCCTTAAACAGAATTTTTCTTTTTCTTCCTGAAATCATAATTTTTATGCTCCCTGCCATAACTGTACAATACATGTATATTTTCTGTATTAATTGTAATTTCATTATGCTAAAATAGTATTTCATATAAATATTGCATGTAAATGTAAAGATATTGTAAGGTGTGGCAAGGGATGGTCCTCCCCGACCCTTGCTCCACCAATTGACGGGGAGATTAAACGGGTCGTCAGAAGACGGCTCAAAATAAAAAAAACACAAAAAAACAAACAAACTTGCATATATTGTTAATATCAATAAAAGCTCGGAAAAGTTCGAAAACCAGCGATATCGGATCAGTAACACCAGAGTTAAGGCCCTTGATTGTCTGAAAAAATGGCATTGTCTGCCTTGTGAACACTAGCACCTTCATTTATTATTTGATCTTTACCAAACTTACAGAATTGTTAATATTAATGAAAGCTCGGACAAGTTCGAAAACCAGCCAGATCGGACTAGTAACACCGGAGTTATGGCCCTTGATTTAGTTAAAATGCTGTATTTTGTCTCGTTAAGACGATAGTGCCTTCTTTTGGCCGGATTTCAACGAAACTTTGCAGGGATGATCGGTATCACGCCTAGTTGTGCATATCGTGATCATGTTCCGGTTGACTGAGTTTGGCAGAGTTATGGCCTTTTAAAGGTTTTAGTATACAAACGTTGTCCAGACTAGTTCTACTGAACCCCTGACCAGATTGCAAAGACATTTTGCAGGGATGTTCAGTAACAAGCCTAGTTGTGCATACCATCGCTGGGTTCCGGTTAACAGATTTTCAGCAGTGTTATGATCCTTTATAGGTTTTAATGCACAAACATTTTCCGGACTAGTTCTCCTGAACCCCTGGCCGGATTTCATCGAAACTTGGCAAGGTGGATCAATATCAAGCCCAGCTGTGCATATCATTGCCGTGTTCCAGGTAAATGAGTTATTGCCCTTGAAAGGTTTCAATAAACAAACTTTGTCCAGATTAGTCTCGTAATTCTGAACTCCTGGCCGGATTTCAACGAAACATTTTAGGGATGATCAGTATCAAGCCTAGTTGGGCATATCGTCACCATGTTCCAGTTGAATGATTTTAGCAGAGTTATTGTCCTTTAAAGGTTTTAATATGCAAACTTTGTCTGGACTAGTTCTCCTGAACCCCTGGCCGGATTTCAAAGAAACGTTGCATGGATGATCAGTACCAAACTTAGTTGTGCATACCCTCGCTCGGTTCCGGTTGAAATGTTTTCGGCGGAGTTATGACCCTTTAGAGGTTTAATGCACAAATCTTTTCCGGACTAGTTCTCCGGATTTCATGGAATTGGCAAGGTTTGATCAGAATCAAGCCTAGTTGTGCATATCGTCGCCGTGTGACGGTTGAATGCTTTTGGTGGAGTTATTGCCCTTTAAAGGTTTTAATACACAAACTTTGTCCGGATTAGTCTCTTCTGAACTCCTGGCCGGATTTCAGCATATCATCGCCGTGTTATGGTTGAATGATTTTTGGCAGAGTTATGGCCCTTTAAAGGTTCTAGTACACATATTTTTTCCAGACTAGTTCGCCTGAACCCTTGGTCAGATTTCAACGAAACTTTGCAGGGATAATCAGTACCAACTTAAGTCTAGATGCGCATTGCATCGCCGTGTTCCGGTTTAATGACAGTTGGCAGAGTTATCTACGTTTAAAGGTTTTTATACACTAAATTTGTACAGACTAGTTCTCCTGAACCCCTGGCCGGATTTCAGCGAAACTTGATCAGTACAAAGCCTAGTTGCTCACATCATCGCCTTGTTCCTGTTGAAAGATTTTTGACAGAGTTAAGTTCCATTATACACACACTTTATCCGGACTAGTTTTCCTGAACTCCTGGTGGATTTCAATGAAATTTGGCAGGAATGATCAGTACCAAGCGTAGTTGAGCATATTGTTTCTGTGTTCAGGTTGAATGATTTTTGTTGGAGTTGTGGCTCTTTAAAGATTGCTATACATAATCTGTGTCCCGACTAGTTCTCCAGATACACTGGCCGGATTTCAACGAATCTTGGTGGGGGTGATCAGTAACAAGCTTAGTTGCGCATGTCATCACCGGGTTCTGGTTGAATGATTTTTGACAGAGTTATGTCCCGTTATACACAAACTTTATCCAGACCTGTCTTCTGGGGCTCCCTATGGGGTAATCGGGTAGAAAAACAACACAATATTTACTTTATTGTTCAAACGTGGATGCATTTATAAACAGGTGAAATTGGGTCTTAGAATAAGGTCGTGTTTTATTTACAATGAAACCGGAACTAGATTCAAAATCCATACTGTTTGTTTACAACAGTTTTGATAAATCCTGAACAAGATTTGAGAAACCGCAAATCCTGCTCTCGGGATGGATTCGTGCAGATTCAAGACGGATCATTCGGATCATTTCGGCCAATGATGCTACGAATGACAACAGATCAGGCCTAAAAAAGTGTGTGTTTTGGGTAACAGCTTCAAAAAAAATAGGTAGGGTAGGGATTTTTGTTTTATTAATTTGTTTTTTCCCCTCTAACTTTGGATGGCTAAAACAGAACCTTGGCTGGACCTTGGAACATTGAATAGGACTATTGAATGTTCCGTGCATTAACTGTTATTTCATTAAATAAATAAAACATTCAATAGTAAATAAACTTAATAAACCTGACCATCCTGTATTACTAATCAAAAGTTGTTCTTGTGTACACTGGTCACAGATAATGTTTTGCCATTTGCAGGCTTTGAAGGACAGATTTGAATTCAATGATTTCAAGGCATACTAAGGCTTTTAATATTATAATTTACCCAAGGATTACAATATTCATAAAGAACAGGCATTCACAATTTTTTGTTTTTACCAAGTAATCTATATTAACTTGTTAACTAGGGTTAAACAACAAACCACATTAAAAATACACTCACAACATATTGATGACTATTACATATTTCTGTGTGTTTACTCAATTTATTATTTTGTTCATGATGACGCTGACATCATTTCATTTATATATACATTTCTAATGTAAGTACTTGTATAACACATACAAAACTAGAAACATCCATTTGACCATGAATCACATTTAATTGCTTCACGCGCAGTTAAAACTATGACGTTTCAAGAAAAAACAAGTGACGTGTGACGTGAGTATACCATAAAAGGTTAGGAAGGCGTTGCCGTGATAATATAGGTATTATTCTGCATTTTTAGAGAAGAAAATGGTTGAGCAACGGGACATATGGGTATTGATTGAGTACACTTATAATATAAATATAAGGAATATATTTTATTTTTTAACATTCATGGGACTATGAATAGCATCTGGTCGCGAGCAAAGTTAACAATCCCTTCTGGATTCACTTACTTTGCACGTGACCTGATGTTATTCAGTGCCATGAATGTTAAAAAATAAAATGTATTCCTTAAATACATTGGATTGAGCAATAATGTAGTGGTTTAGTGGTAAATGTATATTCTGATGAAAGCCTTTGGCCGAAAGCTAATTAATTGAATAAACACATAGACATGTTTATTGTACTGATCCCTATGGGTCACAAAGTAGAAGCAACCCTTTTTTTAGGCCTCAGATTATTGAGATAAGGCCAAGAAAATAGGTGTGTTTCTCCTCGGCCGACCGACCCTAAACTTTTTTAAGCAAAAAAAAAAAAATCCCTACCCACCTACCCTATTTTATTTAGATCTGCTACGGGAAACACACCTCTTTTTTGGTTTAATACAGATTGTGTATCTTATGTTTTTTTTTTATATATCACTAATTGTTTCTTATTTATTCAGATTCATTTATAATATCAATAAATCAATGCTATACAGAACTACATTATTGTTAAAATCTATTTTCAGTTTTAGCATTTGGTTATAACGTTCGGATTTACCAAACCAGATTCATCAAACCGGTTTCGGTTTTATTTATTTATTTATTTATTTATTTATTTACATGGTGTTTTACGCCATTTATCAACAGATGTATGGCGGCCAGTTTAATTGGCGGAGGAAGACCTCGGCTATTTGAGACGAACTCAGATACAAAATTCCCCGCCATTCTGTCAAAGCTACGCAATTTCATCTAATGCGATTCAATTTCGGTACAGTCTGGCACAATCATGCGTTCTGTTCTGTCACACATGTATTCATACATGGATATACAGGAGTATGTAGATCTATGATTTATAAAACATCAACGACCACATGACGCGCGGGAATGGTTACCGTCCGTGTTATCGAGGTATAGACAGGCGATGTGTACCAGTAGGGTACCAGATGAAATTTCGCGCGCAATTGGAGAAGGAATTACAAATGATAGTTACTTATGCAATAACCATTACTGACCAAACCTATTAAATATTATATGAAGACTATAAAGGCCATGTCACAACATATATGTATAGTTCTTAAATATATAAATCCAAGAAAATTAGAAGATATGCGTTTGATGGTGTTGCAAGAGAAATAAAGTATAAAATTAACTGGTTACAACTCAACAAACTATCCTAGGAGATCAAAACGGCGTATGAATATGTTCACGTGATGATGATGATGATTGATCTATTTATAGACCGCACAGCAAAACGATGGAACAATAGATGAAATAGCTACATAAACAATATATAACTTAAACAATGTATCGAAGAAATTATTTAAAATTTCTAAATGATATTACCTTATTTGTATCCGCACTAGAAAAGAAGAAACACCTGTGAATGCGTCGATTCATCAGAGAGGCTGTAGTTAGGATTCGTGAAAAACATGGTTACTAAAGCTTGGTGAACAAGTTCACCATGCTAAAAAGGGTCCTGCCTACCTGTAATGTAGATCCACTTGTAATACTTTTTGAGTCAGAGCACAGAAAACCAACTTTTTTTAAGGATAGCCCAAATGATTTCTTTTTTCAAGAGTGTTTGATTTAAATAGAACATCTTTAAAATATCTGTTGTGAACGGAATGTTCCCTATATTTAATAACGCTATACAGTCAAATAATGTTAAATATAATGGCAAACTGGATTTATATGATGGAGGATTGAAAAGTAAAATTTAAATATATATCTGGATATTAGTTCCTTATTTTGGTTTAAACACATTTCACATGTCTTTACAACATAATATGTGTACACAATAGAAGAAAAAGAATTAGAACGAAAGTAAAATGCTTATGATGTTCTTCTCCTAGGTATGATAATAATTGTACACAATTGATGGCATGTTTGACAGCAGTAATTTGATACGAATGTAATATAAAGTCCGGAAGCAGGAGCAATGAATAGTGCTAACAAAAATAGTTTATATGTATTCCAAAATAGCTTATTTAATTAAATGAAACAAACATAAGATTGTTGAGTAATTAGGAATACAAAACGAAAGAAAAAACAAAACTACTTGAAATGTTAGATCATAAAAGAGAATACAATGCAGTTGTAATTTCATAATCTTTGCTTGAAATGAGGGTAAATGGGGATTGACACATGAAAGTGGGTGCTACGGGTTTAGGAATACAACAACAGAATGAATGAATCGAACTACTAGATAAATCGTTTTGATTTTGTTTTTATAGAATTATGTACAGCGCTGAAGATAAGAATGTTTGTGTCGTAGGACACCTTTTCATCTCCAAAGAGAAGTGTTTTTCAGTGTAGTGTTTGGTGGACGAGGAATTGAATTTAGCAATACATTTATTATATATCGGTGTACTTATCGCAGTTAAAAACGAAGTGTTCAGCGTTTTCGAAGAGGCCGAAATCCGAAGTATTAGTGTAATGGAATGTTGTTACTATCACGATTAAGTGAGTTTTTAAAATAAAAAACATGTTTCGGCGTGACGTGAGTCTTCAGGTAAGTTATTCCATTCGCGAATGACAGAGGAGAGAAAGAGTCGTAGCGATAGTTTGCCTTGGCATTAATAGTTTGGATGTTCATGGCATTTCGTAGGTTATATCTAGAGATATTACCGACGGAAGCAAGAACTAAATCTGAGAGGAAATTTGGAGTTAAATGGTTTACCATTTAATAAAACATGATGAGTTTGTGTTTACGGCGCCTGTTTCCAAGGGTTTACCAACCGATTTCTCTGTAAAGTTTGTCAATAGAGACTCGTTTCGTTGCTCCAGTTATTATCCGTGCAGCCTCATTTTTTGTCTAACTCATATGTTTCATATTGTGTGCAGTTATCGAACAGAATATCGCCGTATTCTTATATAGGTTTAATATATGACGTATAGATGGTTTTTAGTGAAACTCTATCAAATTTAAATTTAAGTTTTTGCGTAATATTAATCCTCTGCCATGCTTTTGATTTGATATATTAAATGTGCTTGTGCCAGGATAAGTCATTTGACACCGAGATGCTTATGAACTTGAACTTCAGTTACCATTTGATCGTACATGGAATACAAGCGGGTGGTTTATGAAATTAATCGATCTGCCGATTTTGATATGTTTAGTAGATCAGAATTAAGTATATTTGCAGCAGAAATAGGATTATCTGCAACAATCAATAGGCTCGTGTCATCTGCAAAAAGACGAATGTTTGAATTGATATCTATAACAATAGCAGTAATGTAGAAAAGGAATACATGTGGTCCTAAGATGAATCCTTGGGGAGCACCGGCGTTAATGTTATTCAAATCCGATTGAGTACCAGGTAAGACAACGCGTTGTTTTCTGTCACTAAAAGAGTATGATAGTGGACCTTTGGAAACGGCCGAACACGACAAATACGAAACTTTGGAACCATTTTAAGATATTTCCTGTGATACCAGCAGCCTTTAATTTTGCAAGAAGTCCCTCGTGCCAAACACGATCAAAGGCTCTCCTGATATCACAGAAAATCACCCTTATTTCGTTTCCAGAATCTAGAGCTTTACGGAAGAAATTGTATAAGTATGCAAGCTGATTAATTGTTGAGTCAACAGGAACAAATCCAGGCTGCAATGCAATTAATATGTTATTGGTTTGAAGGCAGTTAAATAAACGATTTTTTTCTAAACCCTTTTCAACACAGCTAAGAAGTGCTACAGGTCTGTGGTTGGACACTATTGATTGGTCTCCAGATTTGCAAATTGAACAAACGTGGGCTTCCTTCCTAGTTAATGGCACAAGGATATCCCTTAGGGAATGATTAAATAACAGGTCTACATGGCAGGTTTCAATAATTTGTTTTACGTATACTAATTGACAACACCAGCCTTTATTGTGGTATATTTGTATACTAAATGACAACACTGGCCTTTATTATGGTATATTGTATAATAATTGACAAGACTAGCCTTTATTGTGGTATACATACTAAATGAGAATGCTGATTGACAAATCTGTGCTTGATTGTGGTAGTTGTATAATAATTAACAACACTGTCCCTGATTGTGGTATAATGAATAACAATTAACAATACTGACTTTATTGTGGTATATTGTATAATAATTGACATCACGGTGCTTGATTGTGGTATACTGTGTAATAATTCACAACATTGTTCCTGATTGTGGTATATTGTCTAATGATTGCTGTGCTTGATTGTGATATATTGTATATTAATTAACAAGGCTGTTTTTGATTGTCCTAATTGACAATGTTGATTGAAAAATCTGTGATTGATTGTGGTATATTGTATAATAATTGACACTACTGTGCTTGATTGTGCTATATTGCATATTAATTGACAAGGCTGTTTCTGATTATCCTAATTGACAATGTTGATTGATAAATCTGTGATTGATAGTAGTATATTGTATACTAATTGACAATTGTGTGCTTGATTGTGGTATTATGTACAATAATTAACAACAATGTCCCTGATTGTGGTATAATGAATAATAATTACCAACACTGTGCCTGATTGTGTTATTATGTATAATAATTGAAAACACTGTGCCTGATTGAGTTATTATGAATAATAATTGACAACACTGTGCCTGATTGTGTTATTATGTATAATAATTGACAACACTGTACCTGATTGTGTTATTATGAATAATAATTGACAACACTGTGCCTGATTGTGTTATTAAGAATAATAATAGACAACACTGTGTCTGGTTGTGTTATTGTGTATAATAATTGACAACACTGTGTCTGGTTGTGTTATTGTGTATAATAATTGACAACACTGTACCTGATTGTGTTATTATGAATAATAATTGACACCACTGTACCTGATGTGTTATTATGTATAACAATTGACAAACTGTACCTGATTGTGTTATTATGAATAATAATTGACAACACTGTGTCAGATTGTGTTATTATGTATAATAATTGACAACACTGTGCCTGAATGTGTTATTATGTATAATAGTTGACAACACTGTGCCTAATTGTGTTATTATGTATAATAATTGACAACACTGTGCCTGATTGTGTTATTAAGAATAATAATTGTATACACTGTGCCTGATTGAGTTCTTATGAAGAATAATTGATAACACTGTATCTGATTGTGTTATTAAGGCGATTATTTAACGACACTGTACCTGATTGTGTTATTATTAATAATAATTGACAACACTGTGCCTGATTGTGTTATTATGAATAATAATTGACAACACTGTGCCTGATTGTGTTATTATGAATACTGATTGACAATAATGTGTCTGATTGTGTTATTATGAATACTAATTGACAACACTGTAGCTGATTGCGTTATTATGTATAATAATTGACAACACTGTGTCCGGTTGTGTTGTTATGAATAATGATTGACTACAATGTGCCTGCTTGTGTTATTATGAAGAATAATTGACAACACTGTGTCTGATTGTGTTATTATGAATAATAATTGACAAGATTGTACCTGATTGTGTTATTATGAATAATAATTGACAACACTGTACCTGATTGTGTTATTATCAATAATAATTGACAACACTGTACCTGATTGTGTTAATATGAATACTAATTGACAACATTGTGCCTGATTGTGTAAATATGAATATTAGTTTACAACACTCTACCTGATTGTATTATTATGAATAATAATTGACACCACTTTGCCTGATTGTTTTATTGTGTATAATAATTGACAACACTGTGCCTGATTATGTTATCATGAATAATAATTGACATCACTGTGCCTGATGGTGTTATTATGTATAATAATTAATAACACTATACCTGCTTGTGTTACTATGAATAATAATTTACAACAATGTACCTGATTGTGTTATTATGAATAATAATATACAACACTGTACCTGATTGTGTTATTATGAATTCTAATTGACAACACTGTACATGATTGTGTTTTTATGAACAATAATTGACAACACTGTGCCTGATTATGTTACTGTATACCTATTGACAACACTGTGTCTGATTGTGTTTTTATATATCCTAATTGAAAACACTGTATCTGATTGTGTTATTATGAATACTAATTGACACCACTGTACCTGATTGTGTTATTACTAATAATAATTGACATCACTGTACCTGATTGTGTTATTACGAATAATAATTGACAACACTTTTCCTGACTGTGTTATTATGAATAATAATTGACAACACTGTACCTGATTGTGTTATTATGAATAATAATTGACAACACTGTACATGATTGTGTTTTTATGAAGAATAATTGACAACACTGTTCCTGATTGTGTTACTGTATACTTATTGACAACACTGTGTCTGATTGTGTTTTTATATATCCTAATTGACAACACTGTATCTGATTGTGTTATTATGAATACTAATTGACACCACTGTACCTGATTGTGTTATTACTAATAATATTTGACATCACTGTACCTGAATGTGTTATTACGAATAATAATTGACAACACTGCTTGATTGTGCTATTATGAATAATAAGTGACAACACTGTTCCTGATTGTGTTATTATGTATAATATTTGAAAACACTGTTACTGATTGTGTTATTATGTATAATAATTGACAAAACTGTGCCTGATTGTATTATTATGAATAATAATTGACTACACTCTGCCTGACTGTGTTATTATGAAGAATAATTGACAACACTGTACCTGCTTGTGTTATTATGAATAATAATTAACAACAATGTACCTGAATGTGTTATTATGAATAATAATTGACATCACTGTGGCTGATTGTGTTATTATGAATAAAAATTGACAACACTGTACCTGATTGTGTTATTATGTATAATAATTGACAACACTGTGTCTGGTTGTGTTATTATGAATTATAATTGACAAAACCGTACCTGATTGTGTTATTATGAATAATAATTGACAACACTGTGTCTGATTGTGTTATTATGAATAATAATTGACAACACTGTACCTGATTGTGTTATTATGAATAATAAATGAAACACTGTGTCTGGTTGTGTTATTATGAATAATAATTGACACCACTGTACCTGATTGTGTTATTATGAATAATAATTGACAATACTGTGTCTGATCGTGTTATTATGAATAATAATTGACAACACTGTGTCTGATTGTGTTATTATGAATTGTGTTAATATGAATAATAATTGACAACATTGTGTGTGAAAATTGTAACGTGTACCGAGCGGTCTTGTACGATTGAGCCGCAAATGCAATGCGATTGTTCCAAATTACAGATTGAGCTACTTGCTCGAAGAAAATGATTATTAACAAATCATTTTGTAATCATAGTTGCTCATTCTGTTAATTATATTGGTTGATTCGTTGTTTGTTAATAATCATTTTCTTCGAGCAAGTAGCTCAATCTGTAATTTGGAACAATCACATTGCATTTGCGGCTCAATCGTACAAGACCGCTCGGTACACGTTACAATTTGGTGGCAGCCGCGGGATCATATTGAGCAGCTGAATTTCAAAGTGAGCAGCTCAATTTCTACCATTGCGAGCAGCTCAATTTTGTTTTATTGTAATGGCAAGTGCAATGCAATCGAGCAATGTCAACGAGTCAGCAATGGAGGAGCTCAACAGATCAATCAGAGAATTGGAGGACCGTGTTAATCAATACGAAATGGAGCTCATAAATTCTATGAATGCAAGTCGAATTGAGCATTCAACACCTAGGCGAACGAAGATGCAAAGTGCAGGTTTGAGACAACGCGCAAATGAGCCGAAAAATGAGCCAGCATCCAAAAATGAGCATGAGCTTGTCCCACCTTATGCTATGCAGGGAGCAAGGCCTAAAGTGGTTTTATTTTCTTCTGCACTTGTTCATGAGCAAGTTGAGCAAACATCAATACCGCCGTATGCAGCAGTCGCTAGCGGGAAGCAAATTGGACCGCTCATTGAGCAGAAGTATGGTGATGACAAAAGCTACGGTCTGCATCATTATATGCAGAATACACATGAAAAGGCTGAGCATGAATCGTTGTCCTCACAAACTCAACATACAACATTCAAAGAGCAAGAAAAATCGAAAAGTCAGAAATATGAACAAATTGTAGTTGAGTCCCCAAAGTCAAAAATACCGTTTGAAGAGTATGATCAAAATATAGTTGAGACCCCAAAGTCAAAAATACCGTTACGTGCTCCCAAACAGGACTCGACATGTAAATAAGATACACGGAGTGAGCAAACATTGGAAACTGAGCCAGTTATACGTTTAAGAGATATTGAGCCTAATATCACCTATAGAAAGCATCGTATTACTGATTCAGACAATGAGCAAAAGCAATATTCGAACGATTTGCTCTCATACAGTAAACAGCCAGCAGTAACTGTTAAGCCAGCAACGTACGACGGAAACACATCTTGGCTCGATTACAAGTCGCATTTTGATGCATGTGCATCACTTGGAAAATGGACTGAGTCAGAGAAAGTGCTATATCTAGCTGTGTCGTTGCGTGGCCAGGCAATGTCAGTTGTCGGCGATTTGAGTGGAGGTGTACCACAGAACTATAATGATCTGGTAACTGCCCTGTGTGAGCGATTTGCTCCACCAAACCAGATGGAGCTTCATCGAGTTCAGCTCAGGGAGAGACGACAAAGAGCTACTGAGTCGTTACCTGAGCTCGGCCAGAGCATAAGAAGATTGACAAATTTGGCATACCCAAGAGCTCCATTCGATGTTAGAGAGATGCTGGCAAAAGAGCAATTTATAGATGCTCTTGTAGATTGTAGACTCAGATATGCGTCTAAGGATCAAGCAGTCAAGGCCAACGAGTTTGAATGAGGCTGTGTGCCTTGCGATTGAGCTTGATGCCTTTTTAAAAGCTGAGCTTCGTGAAATTATGGCCGGCATGTAGGAACTTCAGTTGTCAGTGAGGTGTATTCAGGAAAGAATACAGGCCATAGAAAAAGCGAGAGCAGCTCAAGTGAGGCTGAACAAGACCTCCAGTAAATTGAGCGATGATAAAAAGAGCAAACAGAAGTGTATCAGTTGTGGTCAAAGTGGCCATGCAGATAAATCATGTCTCTTGTTTGAAGGGAATACTAACGAGAGCAGCGTTAATGCTCAATCGGTGAGCCTTGAACAACTAAAAGCTCAAAGGAGCAAGGCTACACATAGTGAGCTCAAATGTACGTTACGTTCTAACTGCAGTAAAGTTATTAAGAACATGAAGGCTCACATGCTTAAAATTACTTCAAGTAATAAAGAGGCAAAATATAAGTGTAGCAATTGTGAGTTTATGTCAAACAAGAAGTCAAAGTTGACTCGACATTGGAGACGTCATGCAGGGCATGAACTTCTGATTTATATGTCAGGTGAGCGATTGAAGACCGTATCGCTCAGGCAGAACAACACTTTCTCGTGTGAGCAGATAGGTGTCATTCATACGGTTGGAGCTTCTTCTAAGACTGAACAAGTTAAAGAATTCTCATCTTGTCAGATACGTATGAAGTCGGATATAATAGACAGTGAACACACGGATGAAGATACAGGTACATGTATTGAGAAGTATCAGGTAGGACGTTTGTGGAGTTGTCACAACGATAAGTCAGCCACTGTTGTTCCGTAGTAGATGACTCTAGGTCAAGTGAGCAATTGCGATACAAGAATGAGTATTGCATCTATGAGACCAGTTAAAAACCTCAACAACTTGTTTAAAAAGAATGTTTTAGCCATGGTTAGGAACAAGCTTCGTTTAAGAAGACTTGGCGATTCTAATTATTACCATAGGTGTGGGTGACGGTAGCAATCACACAGCTGAGCAAGTGGTGATTAGCCGATCACAAGACTTTATCAGTAGTTGTGCTCAAAGATGATCTTACAGTTAAGTGTATATTGTATATACTTAATTATCTAGTTGTATGGGTCATGCGGGACGCATGAAAATCAGAGGCGTGGGTAGTGTGACGATTTTTTATTCGTCTATTGAATTATCCCACCGCTGCCACCACCAATCAAATTAACCGACCAATCAGAACAGGGTTGGCTCAGGACTGTATATGCAGCCAGTTATACAGGTTGGTTGTTGCTCGGAAGCTGAATCAGCTGGATGAATTTGAAAGTGATTCAGATTGTAGTAGAAAAGAGCACTTGGTAAAAACCTTCTAGTTGTAACTGTGGACGGCCTTGGGAGGTAGCCCGAATAGAGCGAGCCCCATATTCTCAGCAGTGAAGACTAGTAAGGCTATTTGCCACATTGTTCAATATACAGCAATTTAACAAATCATTTTGTAATCATAGTTGCTCATTCTGTTAATTATATTGGTTGATTCGTTGTTTGTTAATAATCATTTCCTTCGAGCAAGTAGCTCAATCTGTAATTTGGAACAATCGCATTGCATTTGCGGCTCAATCGTACAAGACCGCTCGGTACACGTTACATTATTATGAATAATAAATGAAACACTGTGTCTGGTTGTGTTATTATGAATAATAATTGACACCACTTTACCTGATTGTGTTATTATAAATAATAATTGACAATACTTTGTCTGATTGTGTTATTATGAATAATAATTGACAACACTGTGTCTGATTGTGTTATTATGAATTGTGTTATTATGAATAATAATTGACAACACCCTGTCTGATTGTGTTATTATGAATAATAATTGAAACACTGTGTCTGGTTGTGTTATTATGAATAATAATTGATAACACTGTGTCTGGTTGTGTTATTATGAATAATAATTGACACCACTGTCCCTTATTGTATTATTATGAATAAAAATTGACAACACTGTGCCTGAATGTGTTATTATGTATAAAAGTTGACAGCACTGTGCCTAATTGTGTTATTATGTATAATAATTGACAACACTGTGCCTGATTGTGTTATTATGTATACTAATTGACAACACTGTGCTTGATTGTGTTATTATGTATAATAATTGACAACACTGTGCCTGATGTGTTATTAAGAATACTAATTGTATACACTGTGCCTGATTGAGTTATTATGAAGAATAATTGATAACACTGTATCTGATTGTGTTATTAAGACGATTATTTAACGACACTGTACCTGATTGTGTTATTATTAATAATAATTGACAACACTGTGCCTGATTGTGTTATTATGAATAATAATTGACAACACTGTGCCTGATTGTGTTATTATGAATACTGATTCACAATAATGTGTCTGATTGTGTTATTATGAATACTAATTGACAACACTGTAGCTGATTGCGTTATTATGTATAATAATTGACAATACTGTGTCCGGTTGTGTTTTTATGAATAATATTGACTACAATGTGCCTGCTTGTGTTATTATGTATACTAATTGACAACACTGTGTCTGATTGTGTTATTATGAATAATAATTGACAAGATTTTACCTGATTGTGTTATTATGAATAATAATTGACAACACTGTACCTGATTGTGTTATTATCAATAATAATTGACAACACTGTACCTGATTGTGTTAATATGAATACTAATTGACACCACTGTACCTGATTGTGTTATTATGAATACTAATTGACACCACTGTACCTGATTGTGTTATTACTAATAATAATTGACATCACTGTACCTGATTGTGTTATTACGAATACTAATTGACAACACTGTACCTGATTGTGTTAATATGAAAACTAATTGACAACACTGTGCCGGATTGTGTTATTATGAATAATAATTGACAACACTGCTTGCTTGTGCTATTATGAATAATAATTGACTACACTCTGCCTGACTGTGTTATTATGAAGAATAATTGACAACTCTATACCTGATTGTGTTATTATGAATAATATTTAACAACAATGTACCTGATTGTGTTAGTATGAATAATAATTGTCACAACTGTGCCTGCTTTTGTTATTATGAATAATAATTGGCAAAACCGTACCTGATTGTGTTATTATGAATAATAATTGACAACACTGTGGCTGATTGTGTTATTATGAATAATAATTGACAACACTGTACCTCATTGTGTTATTATGTATAATAATTGACAACACTGTGTCTTGTTGTGTTATTATGAATAATAATTGACAAAACCGTACCTGATTGTGTTATTATGAATAATAATTGACAACACTGCGCCTGATTGTGTTATTATGAATAATAATTGACAACACTGTGTCTGATTGCGTTATTCTGAATACTATTGAGTTATTATGAATAATAATTCACAACACTGTAGCTGATTGTGATATTATGAATAATAATTGACAACAGTGTACCTGATTGTGTTATTATGAATAATAATTGACAACACTGTGTCTGATTGTGTTATTATGAATAATAATTGACAACAATGTAGCTGATTGTGTTATTATGAATAATAATTGAAACAATGTGTCTGGTTGTGTTATTATGAATAATAAATGAAATACTGTGTCATGTTGTGTTATTATGAATAATAATTGACACCACTGTACCTGATTGCGTTATTATGTATAATAATTGACAACACTGTGCCTGATTGTGTTATTAAAAATAGTAATTGTATACACTGTGCCTGATTGAGTTATTATGAAGAATAATTGATAACATTGTATCTGATTGTGTTATTAAGACGATTATTTAACGACACTGTACCTGATTGTGTTAGTATTAATAATAATTGACAACACTGTGCCTGATTGTGTTATTATGAATAATAATTGACAACACTGTGCTTGATTGTGTTATTATGAATACTGATTGACAATAATGTGTCTGATTGTGTTATTATGAATACTAATTGACAACACTGTAGCTGATTGCGTTATTATGTATAATAATTGACAACACTGTGTCCGGTTGTGTTTTTATGAATAATAATTGACTACAATGTGCCTGCTTGTGTTATTATGTATACTAATTGACAACACTGTGTCTGATTGTGTTATTATGAATAATAATTGACAAGATTGTACCTGATTGTGTTATTACGAATAATAATTGACAACACTGTACCTGATTGTGTTATTATCAATACTAATCGACAACACTGTACCTGATTGTGTTAATATGAATACTAATTGACACCACTGTACCTGATAGTGTTATTATGAATACTAATTGACACCACTGTACCTGATTGTGTTATTACTAATAATAATTGACATCACTGTACCTGATTGTGTTATTACGAATACTAATTGACAACACTGTACCTGATTGTGTTAATATGAAAACTTAGTTGACAACACTGTGCCGGATTGTGTTATTATGAATAATAATTGAAAACACTGCTTGATTGTGCTATTGTGAATAATAATTGACAACACTGTGCCTGATTGTGTTATTAAGAATAATAATTGACAACACTGTTCCTGATTGTGATATTATGTATAATATTTGACAACACTGTGCCTGATTGTGTTATTATGTATAATAATTGACAAAACTGTGCCTGATTGTATTATTATGAATAATAATTGACTACACTCTGCCTGACTGTGTTATTATGAAGAATAATTGACAACTCTGTACCTGATTGTGTTATTATGAATAATAATTAACAAAAATGTACCTGATTGTGTTAGTATGAATAATAATTTACACAACTGTGCCTGATTTTGATATTATGAATACTAATTGGCAAAACCGTACCTGATTGTGTTATTATGAATAATAATTGACAACACTGTGACTGATTGTGTTATTATGAATAATAATTGACAACACTGTACCTCATTGTGTTATTATGTATATTAATTGACAACACTGTGTCTGGTTGTGTTATTATGAATAATAATTGACAACACTGTGTCTGATTGTGTTATTCTGAATACTATTGTGTTATTATGAATACTAATTCACAACACTGTACCTGATTGTGTTATTATGAATAATAATTGACAACACTGTGCCTGATTGTGTTATTATGAATAATAATTGAGAACACTGTGTCTGGTTGTGTTATTATGAATAAAAATTGGCAACACTGTGCCTGATTGTGGTATTTTGTAAACTAATTGACGACACTCTGACTGAATTTGATATCATGTATAATAATCACTGTGCCTGACTTCGGTATTCTTTGTAATAATCAACAACAATTTTCTTGATATTCTATAATTGATAATAATTAACAAAACTGTTATTGAGTGGGGTATAATGTATAATAACTGTTACAACTTTTGTAATGGTTATACTCATGGAGTTAGAGAGAAAATGGATCAACCACTTTTACGATTTCATTTTGAGTTTTCCAAAGGCTATGTTTTCCCCTTCAATGCTATGGTTGATTCGAAAACAGTACATATTGCATTTAGAAGTGTCATTGAGAAACACATATGGTTGGTGGTTGTGGCACGCTGATCGAAAACCAAAACAAAGACATTTTTGTGTGTTCATTTTATTATTATTTAAAGGTACAGTATTTAAGTATGGTATCTGAACATAACATGCACCTTCCTTTGTTAATGTTTATTTTTTTGATAATAAGGTTAATAATGGGGATGTTAATAAAACAACATCGAAATTCAATAAGATTTCATAATATAGCAGATATTTTTGCCATTGTATATATAAAACTGAACTTATATTGTTTGAAAATCATGCTCTTCTTCAACAGCTGATGACCACCGATGATTGTTATCAAGTGTCTTTCTACCTACTAAGCCTGGTCGTTTTTCTATTTTCGAGGGTTGGGAGATGTAGTTTGCCCCAAACAGAAAATAAAAAATGGAATGCCACCACTCACCACTATACTCCGTCACCTGTATGGTGTGTGTATATCATTTATTGTGCACATGTACAACCTTTACTAGCCACAAACTGTACATGTGATAGTCACTAAACTAACCCCATAACATCGAAACGAAATTAAACGGTTTGTAAACTAATATTTTGATTAGAAAACAAGAGCAAATAGATAATGAAACCTTTCTAGCTGTCATAGAAACTATTGCATAAGTAATATATATATTTAGTCTGGTCTCAGCGAGTTGGCTTATTTAAACACCGAATTGGGCGTAGCCAATCGAGTTGTTTAAATAACCAGCGAGCGGAGACGTACTCTAACTGTTTTGTAGCATGCTGTACTTAGTAACACTGTGACGTTAGAGTGACGTCCGTACTCTAAATTCTTCTATCTGGTAGTTATTACGCCCTATTAGTTACCTTAAATTAAACGATTTAATGCTTTGCATTCATCACAGGAAATGTCACCGACCATGTTATAAAATAAATATAATTAAAAAACAAAAACAAAAGAGCACCAACAACACAATGACACATAATAATGTACTGGAACGATAACACTGTCGTTAATAATGCTGGAACTATTTAGTATGAAAACATATATGTCTCTGTGTACTCCGGTCTAACGATGTATCCCGGACTTATGCCATAATGGTAACTGTTACTGTGGTAACTGTTACTGTTAAAACAAAATCATTATTCAAATGTATCGACCTGACTTTAAATAAATATCCCCGAGTGCTATCAAGTGATTTTTTGTTGTTGTAAATATGAACGTTGCTTATATGAATATTGAATGTGTATACATAAATATTTCTTTAACAGAGTTACATGTGGTTTTAGACTGTTTCAAACATGACACAAATGGTTCTATAGAAATCACAGCACCCAAACGCAATTGCACCGTAGGTCCGCACCGTACAACAAACTAAAATCAAATTAAATATTCTATGAAAAGAACAATACACAACACAAAGAGCGGGGAAGACAGGATTACTGACTTGCAATAGGGTCTACTCGTTAGAATGAATCGATTTTATATGTACACAACATCGCTATTATCCTGTCTCCAGCGCCGAAATTGACAAGACACGTTACCATTCATCCATTCATTATTCAAGTAAACAAAAACAATATAGTCGTATGATAATATACTAGATTCTGTTTTAACGTTGATATTGTTGACATCAATATAGTTGTAGCAGAGTTTGCACAGTCAATATTCACTCATTCATTCTTAGATCTAGATGTTTAAGAGAAAACAATACATTGTAGTAAATATGTCATCAACTATAATCTTCGGTCATCAACCAGGTGGCGCGCCCGTCGTCACATAGCTATCTATCCAACTTCTATATGCTGCCACTCTCGTTAATACACTGGGGTGGTCGTTATGGATACAGTCTTCCCGTCCCCATGATACGATGCCAACCAGAACAAATCGTCCGTTATCCTGACGACATGACATTCCTCCACCGGAATCGCCCTTAAATATTAAACCACAGTACTTGGATATGAACGTTATATTTATAAGTTATTAGATTTGTATTGGGATATATGCACGAGTTCTTTCGCGTATTAATATTGCGCGACTTTAAGTGTGGAAGAACGAATGCATATATATATATTCGTATAAAATACTAAAAACCTTTTTAATTGCATTTTTAAATCAGAACAATAAAATAGGTTGTAACATTTAATTTTCACCAAAACTTTTATTTGAAACAAAGATATTGTCATTATATCGTGGAAATGTTCACAATGATTCCACAGTGTTTACATCACGTGACGTACTTTCTTTGACATTAACAGAAAATTGCATCAATCACGAACGGGCATACATTACACACACAATATGACTTTTCTACACGTCAATATGAACGAATATTGACGTTTCCTGTTATATTAAAAGCAAACAGAGCTTGTAAATGCGTATGCAATGAATGTATATCTACTAGTAGAACTATTGAACTGTAAGAAAAGCATGAAAGGAGAAATTTTGGAAATCGCCGAACACGACACATACAAACAATTTTGCAGTCTCGATTTGATTGTTCATGAACGATAGTGAACACTGCTTGATTCCGTTCACGCCCTCTAGTCCCAGGTTGATCAGAACTCAATATTTAAGATGCCAATAGTACGAACATTTGAGCCATCCCGAAGATGGTATGCATACGACGGTGAATATGAAACATTCAGTGTGGTATTTCCATACATACCATGCCCAGCGGCGTATTTTGGTCCCAGATTCTAACAAAATGCTTAGCCCTAAACAAGAAATCAAAGGGCAAAAAAACAAAAAGAAAAAAAAGAAAAAAGAAAAAAATTAATTTGTAAAACTAATTGGTGTCATCCGAATTGTTAATGGATTACTTCTTATTAAAAAATAATGTTTAGTATCACTAACGGGCATGACGACTGTTTCATATACCCATTAAAGAACTCGTTAACACATACCCAACACCTAATTCTTGTTCGTGATCTCGGCAATTTCACATCCCACAGTTACTTATCTATATCGAACATTTGAGGTAGGTTATATTTCAAAGGATTGCAAACTTACCGTACAGGGCCCATGTCCGTCGTTTCCAAAGCATAGCACTTCATTTGTAAAATTTGTACCCCACATGTTCCCACATTGTTCATGACGTATTACACTCCCGCGGACCTCGTGCAGTCTTGTAACAGAGCTTGTCTGACTTTCTGAAATAATGTTTTTTATTTTTGATAAGATTATTTTCTAATTTTATTCATTTGGGTCAAAATCATTTAAGGTTCCTTCAGATTATATTTTCTGGAGCGCTTGGGTGATCCGAGATTCGCGGAGAAATACATTGTTAGTCATGAGCCCTTTTATTCCACAATAGTCCGAGTTAAAATGGGCATACATTGTGGATTCTCACACGGTAATATGGCGGAGGGACTATATTCCGTAGCAGTACAACACCCACTCACGCATGCACGCACTCACGCATACTTTTAGTTATAACGAAACGTCAAGTTAATGTTGGACTTTGTTAGAACCTGTTATGTTATTGGTTAATTAGACAAGTCTGTGTCAAACAATTGCACATCGTTACATTACATCTGATACATGTATTGTCCGAAGATTTGCATATTTGTTATACTAGTGCATTATGATATTTTGATTTTAATATGTTATGGCTTTTTAACAGCTACACACCACCATTTATTTAATATTACGATAATAAATACCGTTGGTTTCTCCCCATCCGGTCACCCAACAGTCGTTCGAATCTTCTATATCAGTCACCATTCCATTGTCGCGCTGGGCTGCACCATCAGCTGGTGGTACATCTGGCAGACATACCGACTGTATCCTGGTCGACATCGTCAACGTGTGCTCCAGTTCTACCAAGGCTATGTCGTGTAAGTGTCGGAAGTACATAGAGGCTCGACCAGTCAGTCTATTAACGGAGTGTATCTCCACGTTGCGTTGGAAATTGTTGTGCTGAATAACATGGTGCAATAAATTGATTCTTCTGATAAAATACATGCTTGTGCGTGACTTTGTTACGAAAACTTGTCACTACATGCAATAACTCATACGATAAAGATATCCATGGCTGAATATTTATTTAATTAATGGGGCGTGGGAGGTGTTGCACCTTATTTTACCTCTCATGAACATACTAAAAAAAAAACGAATCTACTACTTTACTCTCTTGTTTCTGTTTGTTGCTTCCTATGGATGTCCTTTTCAGTGTTTATATATATTCGATATTCCTGTTTGTTCATGACCATTATTATTGATATGCCATTGTTAAACCCATACTCTATAAAGTATGAGTCTCGTTTTAAACTCTATTGGTCGAAGGCCAACAGAGCTTATGGGATGACGAGTTGTCCGTCGTCCGTCCGTCGTCCGTCATCCCGCCGTCCGTCCGTCGTCTGTTAACTTTTGCCTTGTGAACACTGTAGGGCCTTCTATATTAATCGGATCTTTACAAAACTTTGCCAGTATCTTTATATCAATAAAAGCTCGGAAAAGCTCGAAAACCAGCCAGATCGGATTAATTTCACCGGAGTTACGGCCCTTGTTTTGCTGAAAAATACCATACTAAACCTTGTGAACACTCTAGTACCTTCATTTATTATTAGATCTTTACCAAACTTGCACAGATTGTTAATACCAATGAATGCTTGGACAAGTTCGAATAAAACAGCTAAATTGGGTCAGTAACATTAGTGTTATGGCCCTGTTTTTTTTCTGAAAAATGCCATTTTCTGCCTTGTGAACACTCTAGCACCTTCATTTATTATTTGATCTTTACCAAACTTGCATAGATTGTTAATATCAACGAAAGCTCGGACAAGTTCAAAACCAAGCTATATTGGAGCAGGAATACCGGAGTTTTCTGCCCTTGAATTATTGAAAAATGTGATTTTCAGCCTTGTGAACACTCTAGCGCCTTCATTTTGTATTCGATCTTTCACAAACTTGGCAATATTGTTGATATCAATGAAAGCTCGAACGAGTTTGAAACCAGAAAAAAAGCCAGATCGAACAAGTAACACCGGAGTTGTTATGGCCCTTTTTTAATATTTGATAATGTACACCGGAAACCCCAGGGGTCGTGGGTTCAAATCTCACTTGAGGCATTTTTTTTCTCCATAAGAAACCTTGTTTCATAGGTTCAACATTTTATTATTATTATTTATTTTTTTTATTTATTTATTTGTTGATTATTTCATAATTTTTTTGTTTTAATTTTTTTCTTTTTTTTTCTTTTTTAATTTGTTAATTTTTTTATATATATATTTGTTATTTTTTTATTTTGTTGTTTTTTCTCATAAGAAAGCTGGTTCTTTTTTCTTTAATTGTTGGATCAGTTTTTCATAGAGTTATAGGGAAGAACATCAAAAAAATTATTCTATGAAACTACAAGAGATGAAGGTTAATATTTTTTATTTATTATTAGCTTATGGCTCCTCTACCAAGTTTGTTCAAATGGTGACACTGGGCTCAAATTTGGCCCCGCCCCAGTGGTCACAGTTTTACATAGACTTATATAGGGAAAAACTTCAAAAATCTTCTTCTCTGAAATTACAGGAGCTAAAGGTTTAATATTTTGTCTCTGTTATCAGCTTATGTTCCTCTAAAAAAATATTCTAAGAAATCACTTATTTCTCCCCCAGAAACGTTCTCCGTGTTATTTATTTTGTCAACAGGCAGTATACGGACACCAACCGGTTAATATGAGATGAGTTCATGTCGATATGTAGCATAAATAGGCAAAAATATGTGGAAAAACCTCGGTGGCGACGACAAAGTTGAGAAAAAACTGCAAAGTTCGAACGGGCTAAAGGTCCCTGGCGTCAAACTAGGCATCTTTCGAGAACAATTTTGGGTCGTGTGCGAAGCTTAAACATAACTACACGGAACTGCATTCCCCAATTTTCCACATCAAGGCAAATAAAGAAAATAACGAAGAAATAGCAAAGCATACCCACCTTGTTTACCTGTATTTTTGGCGCTGGAACTACCTCGGAGGTATCTCCACTGATTACCAGCCGTGTAAAACACATAAATGATTATGTACATACAATACATAAAAAGCCTAGAAAGCCACAAAAAAGTACTCAATGACTTGGCAGAAGTCAGAGCAACAAGAGAACAAACCGTTCAGGGTACACACCTTGATAATCCTCCGTATCCCCAGTGTTCTGTGCCGTCCATCCGACCCAAAGGACAGTGTCTGATCGCCGACATACACACGTAGGTTCCTAGGAACGTTAATCGAGCTAAAAAGCAAAACAGATAATTGTCGTAGATAAATAAAATCATTCAAAACCCCACATAATACAAATGATTAATTACCACCGCGCATAAAATGTATACAAAATAAAATAAATTAATAAATGAAAGAGAGAAAAAGACGTGTACATGTAAGCATTGTGAAAGATACAATTATCAGATAGAAAACAATTACTATTTAAAAAAGTTTAAAAGGATGACATGCAAACGTTTAATTCAAACTTGATCTTCTCGTGGTATGAGTTCTAAAGGAAAACGAATATGTAAAACTACATCCCATAATGGGAAGACATGATTTAGCAGCATTGGCAAGGCAACTGTGGCCGGCGGCGTTAGACTATTTGCTATGATTCACTGTGATACACAGTGTAAATGTGTTAAACAAAAATACTAGATTTGATTTCATATGCTCATATGGATTTGATTAACAAACTTCGTAAGATTCTGGTCGTAATTACGTTCATACACACTTTATTAAACGTGTAAACAAAACAGGTTATAACCCTATCATTTTGAAACGCACTGCATGTCTAGTTGTTGACCCCTTTACAATTCGCCACTATGCTCTTTAATTTAATTGTGTGATGACCGGACAGATCGGGGACCTATGATGACGCCTACCTAAATCCTCAAAGGACGGAAGCGTTTGATGTTTATCTTAAATCTTGTCTTGCCGTACCCTTACTGGTTTGTTCTCTTGTTACTCTGGCTTCTGCCAAGTCACTGAGTACTTGCTTTGTGGCTTTCTAGGCGTTTGTGTTTATATTCATATATACATGATCATTTATGTGAACTATTCTTATATTGCCTATGAATGCTGCCTTGTTTGTTAAAGAGCATAATCTCTATTTACACTGTCTTGTTTTATTGGGATGACCATAGGGTGAGCGTGAGGTTTGGTGCACCCAAGAACCTGGTTTAGTGTATCCAGCGGCCATTTTGCCCTATTGTCAACCCGCTTGTGTTTGTGATGCCACTTGCCTTGTTTCTTATTAACACTATAATTGTTGTGTTAATGCGTGTTTTTTGGTTGACTGTGTTCCGTGAAAGCTACTTTTCCTGTTTGAATATTATACCTACGTTCATTCATGAAAATGAATAATCATGCTTTTTGTATAAGGTCGTAAATCCCCGACAATGTTCAATGCTTTATCAGACTATAACATACCATATGAAACACCGTCAAAACACATAATCTGTACACATCTTCGAGTTAAATATAGGCGGTGATAAATATCGTCGCCAATCAACCATTCTGAGGGACAATTACACTATTTTGAGAGATCGGAGAGAATATCTGGAACACTAGTTCGTGTCATTTCAAACAATCATAATGCCACCGATTATCTCTTTAAGTCTTATAGAATTATATCAATATTTTTGTTTAATCCTTGTGTTCTTGGGCAAGACACTTTTCCTTAGCCTCGTCCGTCGGATGGGGACGTAAACCGGGCGGTCCCGTGTATCGGTCTATCAACCGAGCACGTTAAAGAACCATAGGAATCTATTCGATAATAAGAGTAGGGCAGGTTCCCGGATTCCTATGTATCCTTCCCCTCTCTCTGGGGCGGCTCTAAATAACCTGTACTGTGTTGATGAGCCGTTAAACAACATTCAATTCAATTCAATTGTTTAATCCTTGAACTTTTGGTGGTCAATTTGTTTTTCAGTCAGACAAGAACACAGTTAATAGAGATTAGTATCCATATTAAACCTGATCTTTGGTAAATAACGTCTCAAACATGAAAACAAATAAACAACAGATAGGTGACACTGCAGATACAAACATACATACTAAATTTATAACATTTTGAACAGGAAATAAAAACCTACAAGTTTTTGCAATTAACATCGTTTATTCGAGATATATTTCTTTTGCTTTTTAATGTTAAGTATGTGTTGCCTTCATTGTCTCAATATCAAACCGGTTGACACCAGTTAACAGCTTCAACTTATAACATTTTCTCCATTTTACGAGCTTTACTTACTGTTGAAAACAATGAGCTGCAGTCAGAATCCATTTATCACTAATGATAACTCCGCCACATAAATATTGACCAGTATATGATCGAATAGCCACCTGCCACGGCCAAGCACCAGGGGGAGCTTGGCTTCCGCCGATTACGCGGCGAAGACGCGCATGCTCACGTCCTCTTCCGCAGTTTGATATTGAGGTAGGGGTTGTAGAGGGTATTGTTGTGATGGCAGGTGCCACTGTCGTTGTTTGTGCAGATCCAGACCTGGATCGTTGTTGTTGCATGAGAGCTGTAAGTAAATAATTACATCAATTACGAATTGCGACGTTGAACATGCTGTACCATTCTGTGTATCATAAAATACGGATATACAAAGAAGCCAGCACGGCTAATAATGTGGACTGGAGATCACGGTTTCAAGCCTTCCCGGCGCTTCTCGAATACTTAGTTTCATTGGTGCATCTTTGGGTAAGACACTTTCTTTGCCTCGTCGGTCAGACGGGATTCCTACGATCACCATACAGAACCGCAGATATATATTCGATAGTAATAGTAGGGCAGGTTTCCCGTATTCACTATGGGCGGTTCTAAATTCAAAATGGATTGATGAGCCATTAAACCAACATTTTATACAATTAAACTGAAGCGTCTTATGTCTACATCCATACGGCTATGCACTGATTTATTAGTAGCAAAATGTTTCATAATTATAAACAGCATGTATCAGACTGTCATATATGCATATATGCATAATACACAAAAGTTGGTGAATTATAAAATAAAAATAAATACAATCTGTGCATGTGCTAATTATATGTTGTTATTTATATAAACAATTCCGTTTTTCTGAGCATTATTTGTGATCAGAACATATTAACAATTATGAAACATGTACAAGAAAAATAACTGAATTAAATAAACATGTATCTAATGATGTTATTGAGCTACTAACGGTGATCATCAGGAATACAGCATTTGTTTGCCACACCAGAGCGGAGACATAGTGGTATTCCCCAAGAGTGTCGGGCTTCAAATGAACACGTGGTCTCGCAAGTTCCACCAAGTATAAAGTAACCACATAAATCGAAAGGAAATCCTAGAAAAGAAATCACAAAAAACAACTTAGAATACAAATGATGAGAACTATACGTATAGGTGAACTAAATAAAGTTGTTAAACATTTCACAAATACTGTTCATTGTTACTGTGTACCCTTTGCTGCTGGGTACATTTGCCAAACAGCAAAGGTTATAGTAGATGACATTGGAGTCGATATGCTATAATCTAACTAGAATGTCATGCAGTGATGCAATCTGGCATTCCGGAAATCCTAGCGCCATATCTGTTTTGTATCGGCGTATTCAGTCGTTAGTCTTACTATCTCAGGTATCAATATGACCTATTGGTCAACGTTCATTCGTTTGCGAATTGGTTTCAGGAATCTCTGGTATGATTCATCAATGAACCACTTCAATGGAGTACACAATCATAAACTTATCTGATTTGCTCTCTTTGTCCAAGATTAATCGCTTCCTATTTATATTACAAGCTATATAAATAGAAACGAATTGCCAAATATAATACCCATTATCGATAACATATTCTTTATATACTCACCTAGAAATGTCTGGCATTTCAATGGCCTAGTCTCTTACTATACCACCTACTTATATTTGCTATTCTAACCGTCTATTTTTAAAAGTCAGCTCGAAAGATATGTGTTAAGTGTATCGGTCCAGATGAACACCATATCTTTAAAACTACCATGACAAAACACAATCAAACAAGTTTTAACAGAATTGTTTTTCTGTTAGATAAAGAATATAAAAACCTAATTTCAATAAATATATATATTATTTGTGTGGGCAAAACTATAGAGAAAAGCGAATCTTTTTAATAAAACATGTCGTATCTTCTTTTAAAAACTCTTACTTATCAAAACCGATTTTCTTTTTTAAAGAAACTGTGTTTTCTGTTGTCATAAGTTCCAGAAGTGTTCGATCTTTTTATATTTCTTTCTTGGTATTGCATGTCATAAGCAAGTTCAAATTCATAAATATATTATAGGTTACCAAATCATCAATACGGATTTCCAATTTATTTATAATATGCAGGAAAGAAAAAAAAACATAGAAGAAAAGAAAGAAAAAAAGGAAGGAAAGAAAAAAACGTAGGAGTGTATTACCGATTACATAAGGCATACAGTTAAATACAGAATTATATATCATTGTAATATGTTTGTTACATACATGATTATAGCATGATCAATACAACCACGTGATAAGGACGGTTAACAGTAATTCTGTTTTTTACCTCTCTTTTTTTGAAATGATGTGAAGAGGCTATTGCCGAACACGTCAGGGTTTTACCGACTACTAAGTGAAGGTATTGCCAAACACTGTCTACTTTAAAACAACAACGTCGGAAAACGCCTTGATTAAAGATGTTCTTGTTTTTGTTTGATAATGAAACTATCGGTTTATTTAATATGTCAGAAATATCAAATTAATAACAAAAAACGAACGCGAAGTATGACGATATTTTCAGCTTTACAATATTTCTATTAAAACGGGCCATTTCAAGACCATATCTTCTCATTCTCAACACACTTATAATAGGAATGCCTCGTACAATTTTCACTTGTAATAAGAACGTCTCTTAAAGGCGTCAGGTTTCATGCAGTCCTTATACTCTATCACGTGTAGCTAGTTTATCGTTCAGCTTCGTTTGTCTCATCTGAATCATCCAGGATGGCCTGTGCTAAACATCTTGATATTTGCATCGTCATTCATGTTGATGTTGGTGCTTAAGGGGTTCTTGTTAAAACTGCTCTTTCCTTTCCTTCTTTTATACTTTTTCTTATGATTATTTTATTAGCTTCGTTCCTGTTCTTTATATAGTCTCACTATCTTTTGTTTCTGTTTATTAATTGTCATCTTATTCGTTCTTCTTTCTCAGCATTTGTCTAACCGTCATGCCTATCATTGCTTAAGAAATGTTTTTCTGCGAGTCTTTTTTTTTCGAATATTTATTTTGAGAAGGTTAATCAAGGGATAAAACATTTTACAGGGTGTCATTTAAATTAATTTAAGTTATATATAACACTTTCAATACAAACAAAGCACTTTTTATGCTTAAACAATTTTAATTAAAAAGAATTGAAAAATGTTAATGGATTTATTTATCGTCATGTTCGGATATTACCCAATCACTCTGTGATTTGGAACCCAAGACAACTCCTTAAGTAGGATTTAAACCAATTACATCCTTTGATTAGTCATTGCATGCATAACTTAAAATTGAAAGTAATGAAACAATTCGAACTGATACGCACTCAGTGTTCAGTTAAAATCAAACACCCGTAATAATAGCAATTTAATAAAAAGTGCTCAATATTTTGATTTGTCTGTAATTGTGTTGTTTCAAAGTATAACAAGGGTTGGGAAGGAAAAGAGGTTGTGCCCTTTATATCTGGATGGCATTTACTAGGACGTATACCTTACTACAAATCCATTTTATTCCTGAAATGCGTTAGCAAGCAAATGTACGGCAATTCCCTCATAGAAGCCAATACCCTTAAGGGCTCCATTTTAACATTTTGTTTTAATTTTGGTAAATCTAACTGGACGCCAGTGAATTTACAAATAATATAGTGTCCGTATTACGTTATATATTTAACTCTACGAAATTCATTTAATACTGCGGTGATATCATATCGAACTAAACCGTTGTTTTGAACATTTATGATGAAGTTATTTCCTTTTCTGGACAGCAAACTGCATCATAAATTCTTGTCTCATTCTCTCTTATTTGTTTTTTTTGTAGCAATTGCCATACCATTTTATGAATGTTGGGATGTTTTTAATAAATGAATATTGAAGCAGTTTCTCATTGTCACTATTATTCATATCTATACTATGCTTCATGGCAAATTTTCAATATAAAATCACGTGACCCAAAGGTAAACGTAGATACAAAGGTCGAACGGGAAACGTAACATTCAATGACCACAGTTAATCAAAGACACGCATCCAAACAAAACAACAATATATAAAAAGCAAGGTATGTGACATCATAATCATAAATTGATTGAAAATGTGGCTACATACTTGGAACGGTCAGTGGCAAACCGACCAAAAGAGGTTTAAACCACATTCCAGGGTGCACCAAACCTCACTCTTACGCTATTGCTATCCCAATAAAACAGGACAGTGTAGATAAAAAAAATCACCGCCAGGCTATATCCTCTAAAAACAAGGCAGCAGTAATAATAGAAAACGAAGATGATCATGTATATATGAATTATATAAACCAAAGGCTAGAAAACTACAAAGCAAGTACTCAATGACTTGGCAGAAGCCATATCAGCAAAATAAAACAAACCATTAAGTGCACGACAAGACAAGCTTGGAGACAAACTTCAAACGTTACAGGATCTAGGTAGACGTCATCATAGGTTCTACAATATGTTCGGTCATCTCAAAATCAAAGAGGAAATCATGGTGGCGAACAGTAAATGAGTCAACCACTAAACATACAGTTGCGTTGCAAAATGATAGGCTCATAACCTCTTTAGACCTAATGGATTTCATTTGTTAAAACGTGATTCTCCTTATCAAAACGACGCGCTTTGCAAAATATGATTTTTTTGTTTTGGTTTATCGGCTTTGTTGAAACTGTCCCTATGTATCTCTTTATAAAAATATGCAGGTCTTTCTAACCCAAATACCTTTGTACGATCAGTTTCCTACGATACTGTGTGCCAAAAATAAATGATTTTGTTTAGAAAATGTTGAGAACAATATTATTCAACCTTTTCCTATTTATGCGACTTTGTGACTTTTTTGACCCCAGACAATTCAACTTTACGTGTCAATCTGATGCTTCAACCAAAATATAAACGGCATTGGCCATTTATTTTCCCAGTATATATGTATGCAAACATACTTTTACCCCTGGGATTGTGTCATGTGTTATCACAAGTATTTTTCCCGAGGGGCTTCACTAAAGTACAAGAGCCGTGTGATTCAGGGGACATGAATCCATGTCGTCTTCCCGCACTGTTTTATCTAGGCATATGTCCACACCTAATTCTGCATTCCACTGTGTTGCTTCATTCAACATTTATCCCCAGCAGCTTCAGGTAAGACTTTTATTTTAATTCGTATATGTAACCCTACATTAAAATATTTGACTCCAGGTACGGGGCCGATCTTTAATCTGTTTATTTATACAAATATTTGATTCTCCCCATGCTAATATGCTTCATTTTAAATATAGCTGATATTGTCTCATTACGTAGCTATATAACAAACATGGGACCCCTTATATTGGAAATATTTTCCCCATGTTCTTTATTATTTCAAACCTAGCTATCATTAGCCAAGCAATGTCTGAGTTTTGTATATATTTCTACATAAATACTGAAGCAATAACACAAACAAGAGAGAAAAGTAGCAGACTCGGTTTTATTGAGTCTGTTCATGAGAGGTAATTATAAGACACATATTAACAATGATCATTTAGTCTAATTTTTAGTAACAATAACCTCCTTTAAAATGGTTAGGCCTTATTCGTAAAACACACATAGAAATACTTTACCACGGGATGCCCTATATGAAGAATTAAAAATCAAGTTGGTCGTTTTTGAGAAGTTGTTAAGTTAATTTAATGTTGACGTACGGAAATGAGTTGAGTTTTGCTCACGTGAGCCTTATAATCAGTGTATAAATGCCGAATGTCTGATCACACACCCAATAACAAATAGAAACAAGCAAGGTTGTATGCAAGCGCAAAATAGCTGACGACAGAAAATACCATTATAATTATCTGGGTAGAACTGGGAACAACGTTTAACATAATAACATATCAAGTCACGTGTGTTAAAACAAACTGAATACAATAAATAAATAAAAATGTTGTCACGAAGCCGTAAACATGCCACGACCGCTTTTTTTACCAGACCCTTTCTTCCCAATTTTAACCATCAGTTCTTCCTACCAAACATTTTGAATCAAGGTGGACGACCTCGCTTCGTTCTGGTCAAATTCTTGACACGCGTTACATAATGATTACATATTCACCGTTGTAGCACGACATACTAAAAGTACAGATCAGCACAGAAATATAATTGTTCACATGCGTAATTAAAAGATTTGTGAAATGTGTCTAAATTTCAAGTGACACAGTGCAGACATTTCACAAAATATTGCCCGACTTTAAACACACATCATGAAGAGTTTTATGTATATACTTTTCATTTATGGCGAAACCAATCACAAACGTATTTTCTAGACGAAATCTATTGTGTATATAGTATATTAGTCTAATTAAAGCAGGGTCCCAATGATCAGTACATGAAAAATGCCTATTAATAAATGCAGACAATTCTCAACTTTTTGCATCTGTGTGGTCAAGATCGATTCAGGACCTTTCGGCACCAAACCATTTCGAC
Source organism: Cyrtodaria siliqua (assembly GCA_037043455.1). Taxonomy (NCBI): domain Eukaryota; kingdom Metazoa; phylum Mollusca; class Bivalvia; order Adapedonta; family Hiatellidae; genus Cyrtodaria; species Cyrtodaria siliqua. The sequence goes on along the minus strand of JAWPHD010006316.1, from coordinate 85,510 downwards.
ACCTAGACAAATCGGCACCTAGACGTTTCAGCATCAAACCATTTCGGCATTTTTTAAATTTTTACCCTAGACGTTTCGGCACCCATTTATATTTGAGTATAATAAAGAAGTAAAGAAATTAAATATAAGATCACTTGTAATTTATTTAAAATGCAAAGTTGATAGCCTTAACGGCAACTCCGAAGCGGTTTTGAGCCTGAATACATCTAAAACATGAACATAAATAGGACCCATATGATAATCACTTGTAAAATTTAAGTAAATATGACTTTTATATTATATTGAAGCATGGTCACTGAAATTCCCTTTGTAATAGCTCTGGCGTATATCTATTTGAATACGTGAACTTTAACATGTATAATAATGTATACCTAAGACCTAATAAAAACTTATCTGTATTCATACAGTATCTTTTAATTCTTCACTTTACCTTCCTGTCATCTCCATATCGACGACTACAGGTATGTGGCTTGAACAAAGCCTCCACAAACTAACCCATTATTAAAATTCGTCTACATATAACGCATGCGTTATACTTTTCTTGTTCCTTCTAATGTTGGTGTTTTCTTTACTTTATAACATTTTAAGCATTAAAGGAGTTTGAAGGAACGGCAGTTGCTTGGTTTTCAAGGGAAAAGCCAAAAATGACGATATTTTTGACTTTAAACAGCATTTTATACTCTCTTTTTATTTAAAAAATAAAATAAAAGTATTATAATCCCAGTTTGCTATTCATTATGAATCTTTTTCACGTATTATCATCAAAAGCGAAGCATTTTGAGACAGGAGTTAGAAGGAAAAATTAAGTTGCCACGTGAAATTTTGGCTCCTTCATTGGTCCAGATAGGAAGTTTTTAATCTGTTTATTATTTGGCCTGTGGTCTTATTTGGAAAAAAAATGAACATACATAAAGGTTTGGGACTTGTGCCGTATATTAATGCCTTGTTTGGCGTTTTCACAAATAAACAGATTTTGTCCGTGAAATATTTATTATGTTTATTTATTTTACTTTTTAATATCGTCAAACATGCTCAAGATACCACATGTATTAAGAGATCACCTGCTTTAAAACGTCACCGTTTCAGTTTCCAAGTGTATTGTTCTTAATTAAAATACGCCTGTATTAAAAGACCTTCTACGTAAAGAGACCCATTTTGCTCCTCCTTTAGCGGTTTCGTAATATAGACATGAGTGTATTTATTACATAATTTACTGCATGAATGTTAATGTTTTATTCCAGTAAAGGAAATTGTGTTCGTTCAAAACCTTTTTCAAAGTTTGTATAATGCAAATTTGAACGTTAGCAAACTTATTGGTTAACACATCCTTAAATTATAAAAATCAATTGCTAAATTAAAAAGTCATGCACCAAAATACTTCTATAGGGTTTTCTCTTGAAAAAATCATTGTTGTGTAGGAAGCAGAATTATTAATAATCTCAAATATCTCTAGTTATTTTTTTAAAAATTGGATACACCTTTCATTTGTAATCGTAAGGTTTGGTGCTCCCGAGAACCTGGTTTAAACTCATTTTTGCCACTGACCGGTTTAAGCAATGATCTCCACACAGAGTTATCGTTCCTTGCACTCACATATATCTCTGCTAACTACTAAATTACAAGATTTTGGTAAAACCTGTGTGTTAAATTTGAATATTTTTGCCTGAAACTTATTTATTTCTTTTGTAAATATAATTTTCAGAAGATGTGCAAGATTTGAAATAATGCGTGAAAACGATTTAGTTTTAATCGGGACTATTTTACTGCAAAAATAATACGTACTTAGGTCTCCTCAATCTCAGTCTCAATCAACCTCAATCGATACGCATATGTAAACATTTCAAACCGAAGCTCGATAGCATAAAATTACATTAAAAAATGTAACTCATAGAAAAACAATTTGAAAATATTGTATATAGGTCTAGATTTGGTTTAAACATATTTAATTCACATGTTCTTACAATATAATAGTTGTACACAACAGAAGAAAAAGGATTAAAACGAAAGTAAATTACTTATGATGTTCTTCTCTTAGGTATGATAATAATTGTACACAATTTATGGCATGTTTAACAGCAGTAATTTGATACGTTTGAAATATAAATTCTAGAAGTGTGTATGAGCAATGAGTAATGCTAACAAAAATAGTTTTTACATATTCCAGAATAGCTTGTTCAATTTAGTGAAAGAAACGTAAGATAGTAGAGTAATAATGCATACAAAACGAAAAAAAATAAATAACGGCTTGAAATGTTAAATCGACTGAAAGGGAATACAATTCAGTTGTAATGTTATAGCGTTGCTTGAAATTGAGGTAAGTGGGGTCTAGATTTATCTTTGCAAAGTTATGACGATGTTTATAATAAATCCTTTTGCGTGATTCGCGCAACAGAATTTATATAACTTTTTGAATAATCACGTGACCTAACCGTTCGCCCTACTTTCTTTGAAGTTGACAGAGTCAATGTAATGACTATGGTAGAGATTGCTGTTCAAGGCGGTTCCCGTATTGTCAACCATCTTATGTTGTAGGTGTTGCAGACTTCGCTTTTATTTTTCTTGTACTTGTTTGTTTTGTATGCGTGATTTTGGTTGACTGTGTTCTGTGAATGTTACATCTCCTGTTCAGCGTTTATACCTACTTTTGTCGTTATAATGTTGTTGTTTTTTCGGGTTAGCCTCCTTTTTTTTAATCTTTATTATATTTTATTTTACCAATATTTATTAGAGAAGTACCTACATTGACAATTCCCTATCAAAAGTGTCTCGAATAACATGTTATTGCTTCACTCGATTTGTTGTAAATTTTGTTTGCGATTAAATGTTCTTTGCCTTTAATGTATATACTTTTGAATTAGGTTAAATTGTTAACATGTGTCAGAATATACCGACTGTTTCTCAAACAAACGCCTAAAACAAATATTGTTCTACAAGACTCCTGTATGTAATATCAAATCGACGCAAACAATATAAAAAAACATCATAATGCAATACTACATCATCGATAATTTCTTTTAATTAATTACAGGTTGAGACAGAAAAATGCTTTTTTTGTGCATACAAATAAAATAAACTATAGCAAGCAGCAACAGGTTACAAATACATATGGATAAAACTATTGATAATGCTTTTTTACAAATAAAACCAAGACAGATAAAAGCTGTAGATATATTCACAAAAAGAGCGGGAAAATGAAACAGAAGTCATTGGACGTGAACAATAGTATTTGACTTTAAAATACACACGAAAACCTGCCAAATATATTCAAATCAAACTCGTTATTATAAATAATTTGAAAAAGCATGCATCGTAGTAAAGATGTATCTTTAAGTTTCAATTGACTATAATATTTGCCGTCGAGTGAAATACTTCATAAATAAAACAATGAGTATTTATAGAAAATAGTTTTGGAAATACAAGTAATGAACTACCGTTCTATATAGGTAATTATGTTCCTGCGAAATATAGGGTTAACTTTATTAAAAAATTGAATTTTACGACGGTATATCAGCTGTTTAATGGCCGCCAATAATGTTTAATGGCGACGAGTTAACGTTAGCATTGCAGTATTTTGACAGTTTTTCTCACAAATGCTTTAAAATAAAACTAGATGACGTCACGTTTTTGACGGAACCTGAACGTCACATGTCTGGATGTGCGACGGGTTATGCGCTATTTAATAGTCGCAAATATTTGAACATCCCCCAATCGCATTGCAGATTTTTTGGCAAGTGTAAGCATGCTTATTTTATGTCAGTATGCTTCTGATGTCATTGAGTGTGGGGACATTCCTGCCACATTGTGTCATGGGTGTTTGCTTATATGATCAGCTAGCTTAATCTGTTTTGCTTTCTTACCATAGCTGCTGTTATATATACTAAACGAAAAAATACGCAACTCGGGAATTGCCGCTTTATACTGTATGTATAATATGCTGTTGTTAATCGAACAGTACATGACTACATAGATCTTTCCTTTCCGAAAACAGACTAAAACAATACATAACACACCAAATGTTATACATTTAAAGTTTCATTAATGGTAAAATACGCGTTTGACACAAGCAAGCCAGCAAACGTAGGAGGTAACATTTTGCAATCTCTTTACATTAAAAACAGTAATGAAATGGTTTAAATTTTCAAAATGGAACTTCAACAGTTATGAATTTCGTGTTACGATGTGTAATGTGAGTAAAAAGTCTACAACAGCACGGTTTTGTGCTTTCTCTAGCTGCAACCTTTTTTTTTAACAATACATCTTGGTATTGCTCTGGAATATTACGTGGAATTAGGTCTACAGTATATAAATTATATTATGGAAGTGTTTAATCTAATATTGGTAGAACTTGTTATCCGAGCCATTTGTCATTATAATATTTGTATCGTATATATGTTGATATTACTCTGTATGTATACATCAATCAAAATCAGTTATTTAAGGGAAATTCCCGAGTTGCGTGTCTGTTTCCTTTAGTATACCTATGTTTTTATGTAGGTTCAAAAACGTATTCATAGCTAATTAAGTTGATCGTGTTATGTCTTGCCGACTTTTAATCAATTCTACTTGACCAATTTCTTTCAGTTAAGCAATACTTGAACAAGCTACTTGTACTGGTTTATCTAAAATAATTGTCTAAAGGTTAACATACCTGTTGAAAAATGTATCCATGAGAAAAGCAAAAGTGTTACGATGTTATAAAATTGATTCATTTTAACGTTTTTTCCCGTTAACGATTTAGTCCCCAAATCCCCCAAATGCCAAAGTCAGTATGAAGTATTACGTATGAAGCGCTTGCAGAGGTTGCTAGAATGGTAACCGATATAGGTAATAGAAATCTGTATGGAATGATTGGTTATCGTATGGAACGCTCGGAATTAGTACGCACGATAGGATGACCTTTGGAAGATAAAATGCCCTTCATATTAACGAATGAATACACAAAAAGCAGCGTCGACGTCAATATTCGACTAATATTTCTAAATCTCTATCTCCGACCAAAGGTATTGGGTATGGTATTTAGATAAGATTTGGGAAATGTTTGTTTTTTGTCAAATAAGAGGCCAGTCAGTGCAGTGGGGGCTGTTAGGGTACACCAGTGAATTGTATGCGCATGTATTTTCATGAGTTTTTCTTGTTCTCTTTTTCTTACCATTTATTTCTCCTCGTTTTTCTCACAGCTTTCTTAAAATAGCAGCCTTGAATATGTAGCTTCTTAATGTTCTCATTTTTGTGATCGGCTATACTCAGCTACCATTCTGATTCCTTATCCTTGATTATTTTATCCTGCTTTATTTTCTTACTTTTCATGATTAAAATATGTATGTTACTTAGACATATCAACATGTGACTTCTCTGAAAGGAGATGAATTTATATCAGCTTTGATAAGGTTGTTTTCAGATCCTTTCTATTATAATTTGTATATAGAGGATCTGACATGAGTTGTCATTTCATACACAATTTTTTACGAAATGACAACAAAATTTTATTAAACAAGTTCAGGAATTTGTTATTAAGCGAGCCACTAGTTCAGGAATTTGTTATTAAGCGAGCCTCACAAATTCCTGATCTCGTTTAATAAAATTTTGTATGAAAAGACATCGTCAGATCCTTTTTATCACATGAATTTTGAAATTTTGGAATTTTGAATTTAAATTTTGAAATTTTGAAATTTTGAATTTTGAATATTCATGGAAATTGAATTTTTCGTACTTATTTTTCACAGGTCAATATACAAAATCGCGTTTATCGGCCAAGTGTCCGCCATGCTTGTTTGTAAATACGCGGGGTGATTCGGTCGCCTTGTATTACACATGGTTAATATAAGGAAATACGTAATGGGTATATTATACGGAATACAAGCAGTTCCATGTGATAAATGATATATATGTGAACATTACGAAATAAATATTGTTTAAACCAAATTGTTTCGTTTTTAACATAATGTCTATTTCCTCTGTTGATTGTTAGTAATGGCGCGTAAGCGTCGTACTATTAATGGTTATGCAAAAAATAAATCAACCAAACCATTTTTTTCATTTTATTTTGAAGTTTTCCTTAAAAAAAATAAACGCATTTTTTATCGCACGTTTTTAGATCTTCGAGTTTCATAATATGTACAGAACAGAACATATGTTATATTTATAATTTAAACACATGTTTCTCGTCACCTAAATAATATTTTTTTAACAAATAGTTTACGTATGGGTTCATACAATGGATACATTAACATAAAATGATATTCATCTTCTAAGTTGGTACTGTTACACAATGTTCAATATTTTTGATTTCTATCAGTTCTGTTATGAGTATATCTGCCAGTTTCAATTATATGTCTATGAGAGTATATGTCTTACCCTCGACATGGCCGTGTTCTTAAAATGTCTATACATACATAACACACGATTCTTTACAATATCACCTTTCCATTTTTTAACAAAACAATCAATTAATCTTTGTTTAATCAACAAATATAATGTTTTCATATCAATGTCAAAGTAGGGTCATTCCAAACATAGTTACAGGCCATTTGATGAATGCGAGCATTTCATTTAGAAAGCAACTAACGAAGCCATGTTACGTAAGTCTATACCTAATACCTTGGCATCGAACGCATATCTCATTCAAAATAGCCGCGGTGGTGATTTTGGAGGGATTTGTTTATAGAGTAGGTGGATTTTAGACGTGGTCAATGACGCATATTAGAAATTTATTAAGAAAGGATTTTGTGCAGCATTGGTGATTTTTTTTTACAGCTTTGTTGAGAATCGGGCTTTATGGAAGAATGAAAACGGGTTGAAAATGAGGCTAAATATGCGAAAAGTGAAAAATTGAACTCAACAATTGATCTGGTATTTGGAAAATGAAAATATGTGTGAGTGTTGTGGGCGGGTGGGGTGGAGGTTGGGGAAAAGGCAGTAATACATTTTAGGAAGCTGCGACGATGTCCCAAATACAATCCTGAAGTAGAAAAATCTGAACTCTCAACTTAGTTCTGTTAAGTAAACAATAAACGGTTAACAGCACCGAGATTTCAATTTGTTATTTGTTTTTAAAAATGTTTGACATTTTGTTCAATGGCGACGCGTTAGATATAATACTTAACTGAGGTCCCAGATACAATCAAATTCACAATTATCAAAGTACACACACAATAACGTGAGATTGTTTTTAAAAATATGCATCTAGACATACGACCAGGATGAGGTTTTAGCATGGAGGGGTCGGGTGAGGTTGGGGAGGTTAGGGCTGGGCTTCGCCCATCTCGGTGTTTAAAAGAACTATCTCGCTGAGACAGTCTCTACATGTCTATCTGGTCACAGCGAGTTGGTTCAGCCCCTTATTTATTCTGAATTAAACGATTTAATGCTTTGCATTGAAATTTCACCAATCATACTACAGTACCTTTATTTCGTTACATCGAAATAATGGATTTGCAATACAATTAACTGTTGTAGCTCATTTTCAACGTGTAATATCAGGGCCTTGCCAACAAGTATATTGCGCATTTGCTCAATGCAAAATTGCCAAAAACTATAAGGTAAGTAAGTGAGCCGGTATAAATACACATTCCTATCTCAGTTATTTCCCCGACATAAACTGTTGTACCATATTGGATGTAATAGGCGAGGAACTAAACATCGTGTTATAGGCGAGGAACTAAACATCGTAGGATTTCACACTGTTACAATGTACAAATGCACGTACGTACACACATCTGGTCAAAATAGTTCCGACATTATAGCAGAAAAAACTAACAGACACTCGTTGGCGAATAATGAATGAATGAATGAATGGTGTTTTACGGCACGTCGACACATAAATAGGTCATATTGTGCGCAAAAATTTATGAAAAATGAAGTATTAATTAATGTAAATATATAAAGATAAAACTATTAAAAAATAAGGGATGATCAGGTGTAATATAAACTATGTATGTAAATCAACAAATGCCCGTCAACGGGTATATAAACAAGTAAATATATATAAGAACACATTACAATGATTTATATAGTCCGATCTCTTTCAGGAAATCTAAAACAAGACTAAAATCTACAGTATCAAATAACTCTTTCATAGTATTAACATTGTAGTACCTTTGACGCATAGGATCAAAGTCTACACATTCCAATAATATGTGTTTGACCGTTAACGGTGCAAAGCAGGGTATACATTCTGGTAATTGCTCACCTTGTAATAAATATGAATGAGTATAACGTGTATGCCCTATCCTGCACCGGGCTAGGACAACTTCCTCTCGACGAATGGGTCTACTAGAAGAACACCATTCTCCGAGTAACGGTTTAATTGGATGGAGTTTATTGTTAACTGACAAATCCCAAGCGGCTTGCCAAGAGTTACGAATATATGTGTTAATACAACTTTTAAAATCAGTATAAGGTAATTTGGTATTAGTGATGTGTAAATATAATGCTGCCTTAGCAGCACTATCAGCTCTATCATTACCACGTATTCCTACATGGCTTGGAAGCCAGCAGAAAATAATAACATTATCAATTATAAGAGAATTGTACTTTTCTAAAAGTTGAAGCACAACTGGGTTATCATGTTTCATATTACCCAGTGCTTGAAGAGATGAAAGGGAATCAGAAAAGATTACAAAATGGTCATCATCAGATTCCTGAATATAATTTAAGGCAAGTTCAATTGCGCTGACCTATTTGTCACATTCTAAACTATGAATGCTGAAAATGTAATAAAAACATTACATACAAATAATATACCAGAATTGATAAAAATGAACAAAATAACTAGAATTAACTGGAAGTAGTAATCTCAATACAAGAGAGAGAGAGAGAGAGAGAGAGAGAGAGAGAGAGAGAGAAGAGAGAGAGAGAGAGAGAGAGAGAGAGAGTAGATGTTAACCTAAGGATTATCTTTATATTCGTTTTGTGTTTGTCTATGGGTAACATACTGTGAATCATGTAGTTGGCGATAAACATGCATTACAACTTCAATTCCTAGTGAACTCGTATACAAAACATGAATGGTATAAACACATATTTCGAGTGTTCAAAGGTTACCATTTACTTGCGTAAATGACGTTTTCGTTTATCAGTCTGCTAAGTGTAGCATGCGGTCATTATTATATGTATATTAGCAACAAAAGACGTTTATTAGTCTCTGTAGCGTAGTTGGTTGAGGTGTTGTTTTAGTGCCATAGAAGTGAGGGTTCAAGTCTGCTTATTTACTTTTCCTTTTTTTTTTTTAAATTTTCATTATTATGGTTTTCATTATTGCAAATGGTAAGGTAGCAATGCACAGTTCCTTTACACTTTTTCACGTTGATAACGCAATCTTATAATTACACATGGTAACAGCGAACAGTTTATTTGTGTTGTAATGCATACGATAACGCACACGTATCCCTTACATGTGAACACTTATATTTCTGTGCTGATATGTACTTCTAGCACGTCGTGTTACAAGGGTGAATTGTAATTAACATGTAAAGCATGTCAATGTATTTAAACAGAGAGATGGCCACATTGATTCAAAATGTTTGGTAGGAAGAACTGATGGTAAAAATCGGGAAGCATGAAGAAAAAAAAGTTCATGGTGTGTTTATGTCTCTGTGACAATTTTTTTTTCCAGTATTGTAACACCAATGACTTGATCTATTATTATGTTCAAATTTTGTCTCTCAGCAGCTATTTTAGGCTTGCGTAAAACCTTGCTTGCTTTTCAAATGAAATGATGCATCGGCTATTTTCTATGTAATTCACAGAGGTCCGGAAATCCTATATGTCACGAAACAGATGAACACATATATCCAAGAAATGTGAAGATGGCGTATATGCTCGAGGACAGAAATTGATATACATTTGAAAACGCAACACTTGGTGTTTTTTGAATTTCTAGAGATGGAATTGAAGTCATCGTACACAATATGTTTTAACTAAAACAATTAGAGCAAATCTTATGCGACTGTTTATCGCCATATGTTAACCTTTGGACAAAGATACGTGTGTACATACAATACAATCTTGATTTGAACTAAAAATAATCGGAAATCAAAAACTTTAGCGTTTTTAAATGTGCTGAGTATTCATATGTCTTATAGGAACACATGGCAATCTTGAAGTATTGCTAGAACCTTGCTATTATGTATTAAACATAAGTTTTGTTTTATAGCTTTATGCAAATATTTAAAGGGACACACGGCAATCTTGATTTTTTAAAACACGGCGTCCCGCTAGTTTTTCTGGATAACTTACATTTGGTCAATCATTAATATTAATTATAAGAATAGTAATAAGCAAATTGTATTTGCATATTATTCAATTTTGATATTATTGCACCAATAATATATCAAAACTTATAAGACAAAAAAGTGAATACTTAAAATTTTATTTATTTAAATGTAACCAGGTTAAAAGTAAACATGATCCTGGATATGTAAATCGAGACACCCATTTCAAACACTTCAAGATTGCCGTGCGTCCCTTTAAATAATGATGCTTGTGTTAAGTTTTTTTTTTAACACATGGTTTATTTAATTACATGCTATAATTGATAGTTTAGAAACATTTTGGATATCAACTACGATTTGCAAATAATCAAGATGTGTTGCGAATTGCCACGATTTTCTATGAAAGCCGCACTATGCTTTTTGTCTCCTTAAGACTCATGCTTTTGGTTTAAACATATGTTATTTCTCACCCCTTTTACAACATGATATTTGTACCAATATAAATAAAAGATGAGAACAGAAATATAATTCTGATGATGTTCTGGGTCTGGATCTGGATGTTTACGATGCAGGGCCAATTCTGGGTCTGGGTCTGGATCTGGATCTGGATGTTTACGATGCAGGGCCAATTACCACCAATTACGGCATAATCGCATCTGGAAGAGAGTGTCTATAAGCGCTGAGGGAGAGCTGCCTTGAAGCCCTATGCTGATTTGAAGCGCACTATACTATCGTCAAGGTGGTTCCACTCAGTTGTCTATTTAGGGAAGATAAAGTGTTTGTATCGTTCACTTTTGCATTGTACTACATTAAACATTTGTTATTGTTTGTCACAGATCTACTATGTTCTGTGATTTATAGTCCGGAAATGATTTGGCTCGAATTTGTCTTATAGGGGTAAGAAACCTATCACAAGGTAAAGCCGGTACCTTCCCCTCGACCGCGTGGTAGTAGATAGTAAGCCTGTTACTTCTACGTCGGTTCTGTAGAGATGGCAGTTTCAGGTTCTCTAGCATCCGGGTGATACAGCCTTCTTCTCTCGATTTGTAATCTTCAGTCATGAATCTGGCTGCTTTGAGCCGCATTTTCTCTATTCGCTCTATGTCCTTTACATAGTACGGATCCCATTCTATATATTCATACTCGACGATTGTGCGTACAAGGGCTATGTATGCTGTATAACGACATCCTTGCGGGCTGTGTCTGAGGTACAAGGGCTATGTATGCTGTATAACGACATCCTTGCGGGCTGTGTCTGAGGTACAAGGGCTATGTATGCTGTATAACGACATCCTTGCGGGCTGTGTCTGAGGTACAAGAGCTATGTATGCTGTATAACGACATCCTTGCGGGCTGTGTCTGAGGTACAAGGGCTATGTATGCTGTATAACGACATCCACTGAGGTACAAGGGCTATGTATGCTGTATAACGACATCCTTGCGGGCTGTGTCTGAGGTACAAGGGCTATGTATGCTGTATAACGACATCCTTGCGGGCTGTGTCTGAGGTTCATTTGAGGAATGACATTGAAGAAAGCTACAAAGCAAGTACTCAATGACTTGGCAGAAGCCAGAACAACAACTGAACAAATCGTTAAGGGTACGACAAGACAGGATTAAAGACAAGCATCAGATGTTACTGTCCTTTGAAGATTTAGGTAGGCGTCATCATAGGGTCCACAATCTGTCCGGTCATCGCATGATCAAAGAGGAAAGCATAGCGTGTAGCTGTAAATGGGTCAACCACTAAACATGCATAACCTCTTTTGGTAAACGTATTAACAAGTTTAATAAAGATTGTATGAAAGTGATTACGACCAAGGATCTTACGAAGTTTGTAAATCACATCACCATATAAGTCAGGTTGTGATAGTCGTTGTCGCAGAAGAGTTCTTAACTTTTATATTTTAAAAGTAGATCAGGGTTACGATAGAATTTCTTTTCGAAGTTTATGGTATTAACGGAAGTCCTCTTATTTATATACAGATTACGAATATTGAAGTCCTCATCTCGACTACAAGCTCTAAACAACAAATAAGTTGTTTAACCTAGTAAGAAGTAGCTCGGGGGAACATTCCCATCTAAGTGGGGATGATAAACAATATCAGAATTAAAATCATCTCTCTTGCCATAAGAAGCGACAGTATGAGAAATTTCAGCTTTGTTGAAGTTTTTCTAGATAGTTAGTATTAACCATAGTAGAAAAGAAAGGATTGCCAATGTCCAATATGTCATCCAGACACCAAGAGGTGTCATTAAATGCTTCAATTACATCTGCCTGAGTATCTGGTGAAAGGCTTAACATGAAATCTTTTTCATAGCAATACAAAAAAACAAATCTACGACAAGAGGTGCACAGTTCGTACCCATAGGGATACAAAATTTGTCTATAAACGGTAGTTCCATACCTGACGAAAATAGTATTCTAAGGAAAATGAGTGCTTCATATGTAGCTCTGTGAACATATCCGTCTAATCAGGGATAATTAACGATATCGATAATGAAATAATCTCTCTTGTCATACATTTTGCTAATTATTATCCACTGATGCAACATCTAGAAAAGAAGCGACGGTGTCGGAAATACTAGGTCAATTTTGTTAAGGTGAAGTTCATCAGGGTATATATTATTTACCACAGTAAATGCTTAATATATAAACCAAATACCGAGAGGTGTTATTAAAGGATTCATCGACATCTGCCCGAGTATCTGGTTAAAGACTCAACATGAAATCTCTTTCATAAGAATAAAATACAAACACATCTGAGACAGGAGGTGCAAAGTTAGCACCCATAACCAATAATGTGTCTATAAACAGTGGTTCCATACCTGACGAAAATATTATCTAATAGGAATATGAGTGATTGACAAACATCTTGGAAAGTCTCTATACGTGGTATAATTGTCGAAACCGCCGTTAGTTACAGGCCAAAATAATTTTTTTCTTCAGTAGCAGGTTTACAGGTTTTGAATAAGAGCAATACGCTCGCCTTTAATAATGCTGTGGGTCAAAGTTGTATATAGTGAAGAAAAGTAATACATATAAATGAAACTTGACGTTTATTGCAAATATAATCAAGAAAATCTTATGAAATTTTAATGGACCAAAGTAAATTAATTAAAGAGTTGTCATAAGCTTGGACACAATATCGTTTGACGTGATCTTTAAGGTCTCACTACAGAATTACCTCCCTTGGCCATGACGGTAGAAGATTCCTACACCGTCAAAAACTAGGGCTGTGTTAATCGGTTTGCTCTCAACTTGGAAATGTGCAATCATTCTCTTATTTCTGCCTTCAGGTGACAAGATTGGAACATGTTCATGACTTCTGCCAAGTTTGGATGCCACTGGGTGATTTTCGAGGAAGATATGATAATTTGAAAATGGGTAGGAATACAGTTGAATTATCAGTGAAATGGAGCTAGTTTTGAGGGGTGCTGAAAAAGACTGGATTTTTTTTTATTTTAATCTGGTCAACTTTTGATTTTTTGTCGATATTCTGAGCTTCAGAGGAAGGTTTCAGATTGAGGGGAGATTTAAAGACCAATGGACATTTTATAGTATGTTTGCAGTGGTCCACAAGTGACCGTTTCTACATATATTATATAGTGTTGATTAATTCACTAGTGAGACGTTAACGGCATAAAAACAAGACGTTAAACATTTGGAGATGTTTGTAGTGGTGCAGGCACTAGAAGTAGACACACAGAGGGCTTTATAAGATTGTTTTTATAGTTTAGAAATCTAATTAGTACACATTAAAGGGGTTGATGCACTATTTTCAAACAAGGTTTATTTTAAAGGGCTCTGAAAAACTTGAAAAAAGCTGAATGAATTTTCAAAATGTTAGTCTAAGATTTATAGAGTTTCGAGGCCATTCCCCATACACATATAACACATCGCAATAAGTTTGATAGACTCTTGAGCAAATCAATCAAATACATACATTTTAAACATTCTCCTGTCTCTGTCATTGTGGTTAGTGTGACTATTTGTTTCTAATAAACATGTCCACAATACATCCGTCATATGAAAAATGTACGTAAAACTGTATAATGGCAATCAATCAAACAATAATAACACTCATTCGTTCATTTGTTCATTCATTCATTTATTCATTCATTTATTTGTTCATTCATTCATATGTTCATTCATTCATTCATTCATTCATTTGTTCATTCATTCATTCATTCATTCATTCATTCATTCATTCATTCATTCATTCATTCATTCATTCATTCATTCATTCATTCATTCATTCATCTATTCATTAATTAATTAATTAATTAATTAATTAATTAATTAATTCATTCATTTATTCATTCATTCATTTATTCATTCATTCATTTGTTCATTCATTCATTTGTTCATTCATTCATTCATTCATTCATTTGTTCATTCATTTATTCATTTATTTGTTCATTCATTCATTCATTCATTCATTCATCTATTCATTAATTAATTAATTAATTAATTAATTCATTCATTCATTCATTCATTCATTCATTTGTTCATTCATTCATTTACTCATTCATTCATTCATTCATTCATTCATTCATTCATTCATTCATTCATTCATTCATTCATGCATTCATTCATTCATTCATTCATTTGTTCATTCATTCATTTGTTCATTCATTCATTCATTCATTCATTCATTCATTCATTCATTCATTCATTCATTCATTCATTTATTTATTCATTCATTTATTTATTCATTCATTCATTTATTAATTCATTCATTCATCCATACATGTAAGGCATACTTTTCTTGCGTACGTACGCATGTAGTACACACGTGTTCAAAATGTAATTTCTCAAGTAGATCCTCTATATCATGTATTTTAAAGCCAATATAAAATTAAAACATGAATTCATTTAACTATTAGAAACTAAATATTTTAATCGTGTTTAATGTACTCAGATGGCTATGGACTAAAACGTTCAAATAAATGGCTACTTAAATTGGAAGTAGGTACTTAACTCCGCTATAAGAAAAAAAGTCATATAGAAATCATAGCACAAACATGCAATGACACCGTTGGGCCACACTGTACCACAAACAAAGAGCAAAACACCTATACCATGGAAGGTACATTGACAATTGAATTATTTACTTAATTTAGCTCTTTCTCTGCCATAATTTAAAACAAAAATAAGTCAATATCACTAAAACCATCTCCATTAGACATGTTCGGGAGGGCTAACATTTCCGTAATATTGACATTTTAAATATTGAGTTCTGCTCAAATTCGCCCCGTGTGGTTCCCGGGTGCCCCCGTTTGGTCACGGGGCAAAGAAAAGGGCCACTGCAGATCCCTTTGGAGGGGTAGGCAGAGGGGTGGAATCCCCCCAAATTCATGTTCATTTTATCATTTTTTGTTCATGTTCATTAAAGGTCTTCATCATGATCCCTGCATTGTTTCAGGTGCTATCTCGCTCGCATCAAAAGAGCAGTGGCAGAAAAACAATAAACGTGGCTCCAGCGTAAATGGAGTTTCTACGATAGAATTTGCAGCAACTCTGCAGTTCAGGGTGAGAAGGTTCTAGGCCCATTTTCCATATTTTATCTCGATGTACATGGAAGATGAGCCTGGCATGTTCATGCCTGTTAGGCGCCATATAACCTTTTCATGTGTTGGTGCGCCTTAAAACCCAATTCAATTCAATTCTGCTCAAATTCTTTATTTCACTCAGGCTACATAGAAATATAACAACAAGAGGTATAAACTCATAATACGCAATGATTAAGATGTTATGGCAGCATATCAATTTCAGTAGATCACATGTAGAGAGAATATTGGAAGGAAATATATGAGATAGGAAGAAGTGGAGGAATTTTCTAAAGGACAACAATACGTGTTTGATATTAAGTTCAGTATATGAGGAAACAGTAAGATATGTACAGTCAAATAATTGCCTGCGTATAAATAAATGTAAACAAATTGTCTGTGTGTTTGTGTGTATTTCTAAGGATTATAGTCCCTCCACCTACGACAGGCGTCCTACCCGAGGATTATAGGCACAATGTCTGGACTTTTATCTGTGTGTTGCTGTGTGATGTGATGATATGTCTACTTGAAGCAGCGAACTCAATGGTTTCTTTATAGTGCTGCCACACTGGAATACCACGCCGTAGTAGACATGATACCCCCACCCACCCAGTCACATTATTCTGACACTGGTCAATCAGTCGTAGCACTACCCATTATTTGCTCGTCAGGCAAGGATTACAAGTGACTACTCCATTTTTAATGTCTTTGGTATGACGCGGTAAGGGGACTCGAACCCACGACCTCCCGAATGCAAGCCAGACGCTACAACCACTACACCACAATGCTTCGGTTATACAAATTGTCTCAAACCGGGGCTAGTGGGTGTGAACGGTAGCTAGCAGTTTTCATTACCGTTCATGAACAGGCTCAATCAAACCGAGCCTGCAATATTTTTTGTATTTATCGTGTTTGGCGATTTCCAAATTTCTCTTTCATACTCTTTTTACAATCTAGATAACAGCCAGGTCCAATTATACAGCATACCGACGTGATCATGGAAAGCTTTCTGAAATATAAATAAATCAAACACAAGTAAGTAGTCACTGTAAGTATTACCTTTCCCTGAAACACTTGATTCTTATTTAATCACTAGTCATATATTTAAATAAGCATTACTCACCAACCGTTACAGAAAGGTATAATGTACTGTATGATGCAAGATAAGTAATTTCAGATTTTTTTTTTAATTAAGCGTTAGCGTTTTACATGTTTCTTTAGTGATGTCTGAGCCGTTTGCATTCTATGTATTACTGAGATCGGCAATTTTGAAATGTCTCCTTTCATGCTCTTTTTACTATAACATCATTGCATTAACCTTTTAAATAAAATCTGCTGAGTGCTGACGTGAAATTTATTTTTAACAAGTAATGACTTCTGGACGGCAACGCTCTTGTTGCAAGAGATCTCAAAAGTTTAAGAATTTATTCTTAAAAGACTTAAAACAAGAACAACAACAACACAACAACAACAACAACATATTTAGAAGGTTCTTCATATTTAAACATATTATACAAAGTAAAACACAAGTTCAACGCCATACAAGTATGGAGGGAAAATGATACGTTAGTGATAACATTCAATTGTTTTATTGCATATAGCTATGTGTTTTATTCTTTTAAATGTCTATTCCTTCAATGCAGCAACCAAATCAAGGTAAGCAGCAGTCAAGGGATTAAGTTTTACCCGATAGCGCAAATGGGTTTCGCATTTCCAACAAGAAGTAAGAATGAAAAGAAAAAAAATAAGAAGAAAGCCTTTGAAAACAATAGTATCGCAACTTAGGAATATAAGATTAAACATATGTACATTGAAATAATTGTTTGAAGATATTGGAAATGCTGGGTAAGGAATGGTAAGGATGTGATTTTCAAAAATTGTGTTAGTTTATTATTTTCTGTGCAGCGTCACAATTACCTCCCATATATTGAAAACAACTTATTTTATTAAACAAAAGTATTGCTTTGAACAAATCTGATGTTGGCATTGACAAGATTTTTTCCTATTCTGTCATTGCTTAAAAACCGCTGAAATGTGTTCACAAACGGTTGGTTTTCTCAAGCATAACTATCCAGTTTTCGTAATTTTAAAATTACCTCCCTTGTCCTTGAAATGAACGATTTTCGATAACCTATAAAAATATATTATAATCATATATCACCAACTCTTTTTACAAATGTAGCATTATTATTGGTCATATCCATGTCACTTTATCATTGACCCCGAATATACACGGCTTTATATCTCGTCTATGGACATTTATTTTGCTCAGTATACATATACCAGCATAGTTGATGTACGTAATGCCTTGATAGTATTGGAATTAATTGTATTACTCATGGACTGTTGACAGGGTGCTGACATTAATTATACGGCATTTTACTCATGGAATGTTGACAGGGCAGGACAATGCACGGACACGAAAACCCACCTACTCACACACATGCCGTATATGCATAGCAATGCATGTTAATGAAGTTATGAACCTATGGACGCATGGCGTACACTAATTGATAAATGAACACATATGAATCACGTGCTACTGCGTTTACATACCTCCTCGACATATGAAAGACATGATCGGGTCAGATCATCTCAGTTTATTTAAATGTATTTTTAATTAAGTCTGCTTTTGTAAATATTTCTATAAATGAAAGGCCATTTAAAGCCGAAATAATCTGGATTGGATTACATTTATCCGAGTGGGAGGGTGCGTTATCGTCCTATAATACCACATAATCTTTACAAAGTTTATTACATAAAACATCAATCGTTCATCGTTAAGCCGAATATTGGGAGGGGCTTTGTACGAATTAAACATATACTCATCAAAATTATTTAAGGACCAAACAATAAAACTAATACTTACTTAATCTTTAATAGTATGGATTTCATATGCATACAAACAATTAATACATGCGTGTAACATAACAATTGTAACGGAATATACAACTAAACTTAAAAATGTCAAAAAGACAAAAAGGTGTTCAATTACAGCACTATAAAAAAATGTCAAAATCTAAACGAGGTCCTTGAATTATTTTGAGGAGTATACCAAATGAGATCAATACATCAATACTAACACTATCGTGCCGATCGTTAATCAATAAAAAATTACGTACGATAACAAATTAAAAACGAGATTTCCTTCTAATTAAATTCTGATTAATGTTTTTATTCTAAACGTTGACTAGTTACTAAGCTATCATGATAGTCGAGCGGGTGAATGACCTTTTTTTTATCAGCTCAGAAAATGCCGCATTTGTTTAACTAATACTTTTTTAAAACTAAAAACGTAATGACGATGTGCTGTTCACAGGTTCGAGCCTCCCTGGCGCCCCTGGTGTCTTTATGCTAGACAATTCCCTTAGCCCTTGAACCTGTGATGGGGATTTGAACCAGTCAATCCCGTGTCCCTTCGAGCATAGGAATCAATTTGATTGTAAGAGTTGGACAATGTTTCCGCATTCCTCTATCTTTGGGAAAGGTTCGAAATAGCATAAATAATATGCTCATGATCCGTTAAACAACAACAAAACCCCATACACAACATGTAGGTATAAACTACACCCCATACACAACATGTAGGTATAAACTACACCCCATACACAACATGTAGGTATAAAAGACGAATTCATAGTAAACCAAAAACACGCATAAAAACAAACACTAATTACAAGAAAAAAGGAAGAAAAGCATGCAAGACCACAAACATAAAATAGTTGAATGAATGAAGGAAGAATGATGTTTTACGGCACGTCGACACTTAAATAGGTCATATTGTGCGCAAAAACTGATGAAAGATGAAGAAATGAAGTAGTAGTTAAAAATTAATGTAAATGTATAAAGATAAAACTATTTACAAACAAGGGATGATATGGTAATAATATAAACTATATATGTAAATCAACAAAGGCCCGTCAACGGGTATATAAACAAATAAATATATATAAGTGACAGTAGGGGTACAACCTTGGAAGGGTCAGAGGTAGAAAAGCTGCTGGTGGTATAAACAAGGTTCTTTGGTGCAGCAAACCTCACTCTTACCAAGTTGTCATCCAAATACAACGGGACAGTGTAAATAAAGATATTCCCGCCAGGTCATATCCTCTAACAAACAAGGCAGCATAGGCAATATTATTATAACACACAACTGATCATGTATATATAACTTAAAAACAACAAAAGCCCAGAAAGCCACAAAGCAGCAAGTCCTCAATGACTTGGCAGAAGCCACCGCAACAAGAGAACCAAACGTTAAGAGTACGACACGAGGAGACAATCATCAAACGCTACCGTTCTTTGAGAATTTCGGTAGACGTCATATTAGGGTCCACAATCTGTCCAGTCATCGCACAATCAAGGAGGAAAGCATAGTGGCTAACTGTAAACGGGTCAACCACGAAACATGCGGTGTGAACACTACAAAATGATAGGGTCGTAACCTCTTTTGATAAACTTTTTAACAGTTTAATAAAGATTGAATGAAAGTGATTATGACCAAGGATTTTACGAAGTTTGTAAATCACATCACCATATAAATCAGGTTGTGATACTCCTTGTCGCAGAAGAGTTCTTAAATTACTTTTATATTTTAAAGTAGATCAGAGATACGATAATTCAATTTTGCAAAGGTTTTTCGTAGTTTATGGTAACGGTAGCTCTGCTGGAGCAGCATTTTAGTTATACACATACTAGGATATATCTCAACACGACTACAAGCTCTAGAAAAACGAATAAGATGAGAAACATAGACCCTTTAAGAAGTAGCTCGGGGAACATCCCCATCTGAGTGGGGATAATGAACAATATCAAAATTAAACAAAACGCACTCGTGCGCTATTGTTATCTACAAATGCGCAACGTGTACTATGAAATTTGGCCATCCTTCGGAAGGAATGTAAAGTCATCGGACCGACCGTATGCATGGAGAATAATACCCAGTGCACGTTTCTCCCTGAAAGCAATACATTTAAATTAAGAATTACTTATTTTATGGACCGGACTCATAACATATTGAAAACTTAACAGCTTGTGCCTAAGTATACACAAGGGCTAACGTGCATGTCAGAAGTTAGAACCTACAATTCTTTATGTGATGGTGATTAATTATCGTAAGTTTCTTCCTTTCTCTATGGTACTAAATGCATCTTATTCTGCTGCAGATGAAACAAATTCACAGTAGAATATGTTATCATATTTGATTTACATTTATCTGACAAAGACCGAGACGCTCTCAACATTCATTAGTTATAGTGCTTCAATTTTGTATACGATCTTAAAGGGAAACACCGGCAATACTGTTCAAAGTTTCATCCGATTATCTTGAACGCTTTTTATAGATATTCTGCGGACAAGAATCGCGTGCCCAAGGTATGATATGCTGCGGATAAGAATAAGCCTGCCCAAGATATGATATGCTGTGGACAAGAATATGTGCCCAAGATAGAAATGCTGTGAACAAGAATAGCGTGCCCAATATACGATATGCTGCGGACAAGAATAGCGTTCCCAAGATATGATATGATGCGGACAATATTAGCGTGCCCAAGATATGATATGATGCGGACAAAAATAGCGTGCCCAATATATGAAATGCTGCGGAAAAGAATAGCGTGCCCAATATATGATATGATGCGGAAACTATTAGGTGCTCAAGATATGATATGATGCGGACAAGAATAGCGTGCACAAGATATGATATGCTGCGGAAAAGAATAGCGTGCCCAATATATGAAATGCTGCGGAAAAGAATAGCGTGCCCAATATATGATATGATGCGGAAACTATTAGGTGCCCAAGATATGATCTGATGCGGACAAGAATAGCGTGCCCAAGATATGATATGCTGCGGAAAAGAATAGCGTGCCCAATATATGAAATGCTGCGGGCAAGAATAATGGCCAAGATATGATATGCTGCGGGCAAGAATAGTGCCCAAGATATGATATGATGAGGACAAGATTAGCGTTCCCAAGATATGATATGATGCGGACAATATTAGCGTGCCCAAGATATAATATGATACGGACAAGAATAGCGTGCCCAAGATATGATATGCTGCGGACAAGAATAGCGTGCCCAAGATATGAAATGCTGCGGACAAGAATAGCGTGCCCAAGATATGAAATGCTGCGGACAAGAATAACGTGCCCCAGATATGATATGCTGCAAACAAGAATAACGTGCCCAAGATAAGATATGATGCGGACTAGATAGGCGTGCCCAAGATATGATATGCTGCGGGCAAGAATAGCGTGCCCAAGATATGACATGCTTTGGACAAGAATAGCGTGCCTAATATATATTATCTGCTGCGGTCAAGAATAGCGTGCCCAAGATATGATATGCTGCGGGCAAGAATAGCGTGCCCAAGATATGACATGCTTTGGACAAGAATAGCGTGCCTAATATATATTATCTGCTACGGACAAGAATAGCGTGCCCAAGATATGACATGCTTTGGACAAGAATAGCGTGCCTAATATAAATGATATGCTGCAAACAAGTATAGCGTGCCCATGATAAGATACGATGCTTACAAGACAGGCGTGCCCAAGATATGGTATGCTGCGGGCAAGAATTACATGACCAAGATACGATATGCTGCGGGCAAGACTAGAATGCATACGATAAGATATGATGCGGACAAGATAGACGTGCTCAAGATATGATATGCTGCGGTCAAGAATAGCGTGCCCAAGATATGATATGCTGCGGGCAAGAATAGCGTGCCCAAGATATGACATGCTTTGGACAAGAATAGCGTGCCTAATATATATTATCTGCTACGGACAAGAATAGCGTGCCCAAGATATGACATGCTTTGGACAAGAATAGCGTGCCTAATATAAATGATATGCTGCAAACAAGTATAGCGTGCCCATGATAAGATACGATGCTTACAAGACAGGCGTGCCCAAGATATGGTATGCTGCGGGCAAGAATTACATGACCAAGATACGATATGCTGCGGGCAAGACTAGAATGCATACGATAAGATATGATGCGGACAAGATAGACGTGCTCAAGATATGATATGCTGCGGTCAAGAATAGCGTGCCCAAGATATATGCTGCGGGCAAGAATAACGTGTCAAAGGTATGATATGCTGCGGACCAGAATAGCGTGCCCAAGATATGACTTGCTTCGGACAAGAATAGCGTGCCCATGATATGATATGTTGCGTACAGGAATAGCATGCCCAATATATGATATGCTGCCGAAAAGAAAAGGATTCCGAAGATATGATATATAGCGTGCCCAAGATAAGATATGATGCGGACAAGATATGCATGCCCAAGATATGATATTCTGCGGCAGGAATAGCGTGTCAAAGTTATGATATGCTGCGGACAAGAATAGCGAGCCCACGGTATGATATGCTGAGGACAAGAATAGCGTTGCCAAGATATGTCATGCTGCGGACAATAATAGCGTGCCCAATATATGACATTCTGTGGACAAGTTTAGCCTGCCCAAGATATGATGCGGACAAGATTAGTGTGCCCAAGATATGATATGCTGCGGACAAGAATATGTGCCCAAGTTAGAAATGCTGCGAACAAGAATATCGTGCGCAAGATATCACCTGCTGCGAACAAGAATAGGTGACCAAGATATGAAATGCTGCAAACAAGAAAAGCGTTCCCAAGATAGTATTTGCAGTGGACACGACTAGCGTACAGGGAAACACTTTGATGCAAATCAACCTAGTGTTGTTGCGCTGTGCCCGTCGTCTGGTTGTTTTCTTTAGTTGTGTACAGTTTTATGCGATTACCTTTAATGGTTTAGGAGGTACACTCCGGACAAGAAATGCACGACAAAGACATAAAAGGGGACATCGTTTGGTAAGTATCAACCAAGAGTTATTGTTCATGAGCTCCCGAAGTCGTGTTTTTTAACGTGAATGTAATTTTGAGTGATTACCTTAAACGGTTTTAGAGATATGCCGCGGACAAGAAATGCGTGACAAAGACATAAAAAGAGACTCCATCTGATAAAACCTAGAAATGGGTTTTTTGTAGTCCTATTTCTTTTTCCTTGTATAACGTTGCATGCGATTACCTTAAACGGTTTGAAATATGATTCAGACAAAAACATAAAGACGGACAGATAGAAGAACAGACAGACGGACGGACAAAGCTTTCTCTATATGCTTTAAATATATATTTCTACAACATTTGGAGGTTTAGCGAATTCGATGATTATGTGTACTTTTAAAATAAAAAATTGTTGTTTCATGTTGATAACTTCCAATAAAAAATGTTTTTTATATTTTTGTTTTAAAAAATAGTAAAAATAAGTAATGAGTTAAATGTGTCAAAACCCCGATACATGCGCGGATCTTAAGTGGGAGGAGGTGTGGGTGGGGGGCTCCCGATTCGTACCCCCTTAAATATGCAAAGTTATGGGTTTTACTATAAAAACATAACATGCGTTTCACATAAAATAGGAGTTTGTTGGCGCCTCTTAATAAGCAGGTTGACAAATCATGTATTTTTTCTCTCTAAAAGTTGCGGCCCCCGTTTAATTAAAAATCCTGGATCCGCCATTGCGATACTAATAATCAAATGATATCATCTTTAAAAAGACAGCATTTGCTATATACTATTGGGTGAAAATAAAACATGTCCCTTTAATACTTGTGTCAGTGTTATAAAATGCTGTGGAAAATAGTTTCAAAATGACGCTCTGCAAACTTGAGTTAAGGTGTGTTGTATTCTGAAAAGGCTGTGTTTATTTGCAAGACATTTATCAAATATTTGTCATTTGATAATCCACTGAGAGCTCAGATCTATCCAAACAATATAATACTTTCGATTCTTTTGAAATTATATGTGTATTTATTCAAGAGCAGTTAAAGCCATCTAGAAATTAAGTGGCCTCTTAACGGGATGTTATTGAATACAAATCAAAAGAACAAACTCTGGATAAAAACCGGCTAAAGTAGTTTTAAAGATGTAAAGCCATGTTTTCAATTAAATTGGTTAAAAGATTTGTATAACAAGTTCGCTTTGTGTTCACAAATATGCAGGATTATGGTACGAGAATTTTTTCGTCAAGAGAATGCTACTCCGCATAGCTTATATTAAGTTGTTCAGTTGCTGTATAACCGGCGCTTTTTAAAATGTTTCATGTCGCGATAGGGAGTAAAAAATACTCCAGGCATACATAGCCATATTGCATACATTTTTCTATCGTGCACAATTGCACAGACATAAACACATTAAATAATAAAGTATAATTTCATAAACTACGGCACATGCGTCTTAATCAAAAACAGCACAGACAAGAAATATATAACGGTACTGTAGAAGTCAATGATATGCAAAAAGAGCGTGAACATTGACAAGTATCAATCAGATTTCACGTAATGCAGACCCCAGGTGGCGCGGTATGGTTAGCTTAATTAACGTTTTTATGGCTGTTTCAAGACCAGCCAGCGTGCACCGAAAGCAAATGGGAGGAGTTTTACGCTTTGTTTACTAACAAATTCAAGATTGTGAAGCTGGAAACCAGTTTATACGCTTTGTTTACGAACAAATTCAAGCTTGTGAGGCTGGAAACCCGTATAGGAAGCACTTTTAGCGAACCTTTTTTCATTTCTCCTCCTGCGATATACGAATCAACATCACAACTGTACACCCTTTCACTGAACATTTAAGTACAGCTATAGTAGTTTTAAGCATTTATTCGTCTTCTGTGGTATTTCAATACTCTACATATATTCATAATTAATATCGGATAACCACAGAAAACAAGTAGGCTTAACCCGTTATGTATGTTCTCTAACCTCGCTCTTCCCTTACCTCCAATTCTTCAAAATCAAGAGAATGTGTTATATATTTTACTAATACAGTATTAACAATCTTAATATAAGTTATTAATACAATATTTACAATCTTACCACTATGGAGATAAATGATGGTCAGCCTCCATCAAAGAGATTCACCTGATCGTTACTCTGTAGAGTAGTAATGATATTAATAATATAATGGTAATGAATTAATGATAATTATATTTGTTATATACCATTTAATCTATGGCAATTAATTCTTGTTTTTTTTGCAAATGAATACCAACCATAATAATAATAATTCTTAATAAACTTACCGACCCTGTACATTTACATCATGAAGTAAAAGACCAGCATTTAACGGT
The DNA here is from genome assembly GCA_037043455.1 of Cyrtodaria siliqua. Classification (NCBI taxonomy): domain Eukaryota; kingdom Metazoa; phylum Mollusca; class Bivalvia; order Adapedonta; family Hiatellidae; genus Cyrtodaria; species Cyrtodaria siliqua. The sequence continues at coordinate 59,582 of JAWPHD010006316.1, read as the reverse complement.
ACGTAACTCTACCTACCGAAGTATATGTTCTACGCATGCGCCAGCTACATGTGATACGGTGTCAGTTCGACGTAGAAAATGGCGTCTGTGAAGCTGTATGTACCTCATAACATTGATCTTCCACTGTCACCAATGTTTAAGGACAAGCGAACGTAAAATAGGCTTATCGCGTTGAAACTATTACTTTGTTGAAATCTAGGAATGTTTGCAGTCTGGGAATGTTTAAGTATGGTGAGTACGGGCTATACAATGTACGTCACTACGATGCTATCACGGATTTTAGAAAAAAACGTCACTTTTATCTACAGTCCGTATCGTTATAACTTTGTTTAGTTGGATTCCAAATGGTGGCATTTGTTGGAGGCTCGTCGTTAATTGTTCTTTCCAAGCAGTTTTAAGTGTTAACACATTAATACTATTTTAAAACATTAATCTTACTTTAACATACACATCTTGATCGGCAAATGTTCTTTGATTGATTCAATTTCTGTCAAATAAAGTCTAGTTTTTCTTGTTATCGTACTTAAAATCAGCCATATAATTTATAAAATGTTAATCACTAAGGAATCTCTGATGTTAATGTCGCTTTTGTTAATTTTAAGGCCTAATAGTTTAATTAAATACAATCCGGCAGGTGTTTTATATGCGTATTAAATTTGATAAATGGTGTATAAACTCAGTAAAATTAATTTGGCGTAAGGATACATAAAAATAATCTAAATGGAGAAACACATAACGCAGCCATAACAGTATAACGTTTGCCTCCCAGTGCCATCTAAACTGTTTTGTTTTAGTAGTATAATCCACTAATTACCTGTACACCTCCGAGGTGTAGGTACACCTCATCCGAGGTGTAGTCGAATGTAGTTCATATAATAAGAAGTAATCCCTCCTTTTTGTTTTTATGGAAATTGGGATTATAAGGGGGTGGGGGTGGGGGGGGGGGGGGTGGGGGGGGGGGGGGGGCTTTTCTGGTCGATTTTGTGGTTGTATGTATTAGAAGCGTATTAATAAGTCTTACTGGATCACTGATGAACATTTTCGAAATTTCGACTTTAAGCTTACACTTTGTGAGCAACCATCACTGAAAACAGCTCTACCCTTGACCTGTTTAGTAAACAAATAAGAACTTTCTTACATGTCTTGTGACCCCACCTTTTCTGGTAATTTTTCAAGTGGAAAATTAGTTTTCTATATGAAAATTACACTGCTGCATTATCCATGCTTGAGTTGAAGTTGCAGCAAATCATTAATATGTGACACTTTAACATTGGTGTTTATGGGGAAAATAATTAGTGGTTTCATACCTACAGACACTTATAACAGCGTAAACTTTAATTCATGGTAAATAACAATGACCAGCAGAATGCCTTGTACGAGATTCGAACTCATGCTATGCGAATTGACAATCTATATACTTTATCACTAGACTATGTAGTCACACTCTATATACTTTATCACTAGACTATGTAGTCACAATCTATATACTTTATCACTAGACTATGTAGTCACACTCTATATACTTTATCACTAGACTATGTAGTCACAATCTATATACGTTATCACTAGACTATTTATTCACACTCTATATACTTTATCACTAGACTATGTAGTCACAATCTATATACTTTCTCCTAGACTATGTAGTCACAATCTATATACTTTATCACTAGACTATGTAGTCACACTCTATATACTTTATCACTAGACTATGTAGTCACAATCTATATACTTTATCACTAGACTATGTAGTCACACTCTATATACTTTATCACTAGACTATGTAGACACAATCTATATACTTTATCACTAGACTATGTAGTCACACTCTATATACTTTATCACTAGACTATGTAGTCACACTCTATATACTTTATCACTAGACTATGTAGTCACAATCTATATACTTTATCACTAGACTATGTAGTCACACTCTATATACTTTATCACTAGACTATGTAGTCACACTCTATATACTTTATCACTAGACTATGTAGTCACAATCTATATACTTTATCACTAGACTATGTAGTCAGCTCAATAGAAGTAGGTATACAAGTCGAACACTAAAAACATAAAAGGATTGACACTGTGGGTACCACCTTCAAAACTGGCAGTGACAAAACGTTAGATGGGTGTTTAAACTAGGATCTAGGGTGCACTAAAGCTCATAAATAAATTATAATGTGTTGATGAGCCGTTCTACAACATGTGAAGCATGGTCGCTGACATTTCTTTTGTATTTGCACAGTTGTAAATCATTGAAAATAACATCTGCCAGAATAACTGGTGTGCTCTAACTACAAGTTATCGGCGGAAGTTAGAATATGGCAGACAGATGAAATGGACATGCTACAAACCAAATAGAGTATGGTCTCATCTCATCGGGTTATTCAAACACATCGAAGGACTACGCCATCTCGGTGTTTTAAATTAACCAACTCGATGAGAACATACTCTATCTATTACGTATAGTGTTGTACCTAAGCCCATTGTGAAACGACTATACAGCTAAAATTAACATTGCTTATTAGTTGGCTCTATGCTCTATTTTCAATGATTAGGACAGTGTGGTTTTTGATGTTGCTACATCGAGGAAGAATTGAACATGGTGTCCTGCTATATGGTTTTCTCCTTAAATACATGTTTACGGCCATGTTACATTAGAATGAGACTGAAAGTAAATCCCGCCCAGTTATACGCCTGTTAGTTTCTTATAAGTATACGATTCTCTTTAACCCTTTCGTTGCCTCATTCGAAAACAGCGGTTTTAAAACAGGTGTAAGTGCAGGCCGATCAGGGTTTACACTGTTCTCGACTCAGTAAGAACGTTTTCCATAACACTTTATATATAAAATATATCCGAAAGAGTTGAATTCGAATTTTAGCAGACGACATTTGAAATCTGGCTACTAAATGGTTAAGTATTTAGCTATTACGACAGCTTCAAACAATAACTCTTAGCTGCGACAGCTGAGGCAAGGAACAATAATTCCCCTCAGCGTTACATGCAAACAAAACACTCTGATTGAAATTGTAAAAATAAAGCAATGAATTCAAACATGCATATAAATAAATATGTTGAATGAGAGTGGTTGTTGCTGTTCACAAAAGTACTAGTAGTATTAGTAGTAGTACTAGTAGTAGTAACAGAAGCAGCAGCAGCAGTAGCAGCAGCAGCAGCAGCAGTAGTAGTAGTAGTAGTGGTAATAGTAGTAATTGATAATGTAGTGGTAGTAGTAGTTATAATAATAAAAATCATCATCATCATCGTAATCATCAACATCATCGTCGTCATCACCATCATCATCATCATCATCATCATCATCATCATCATCATCACCAACACCACAACAACCATCATCCGCATTGTCATCATCGTCAATAAATCATAATAAATCAAGTATATAATAAACATCTATCTAGATCTAGTATTATATCTGGTAGAATGCTTAATAGTAAAGATTGCTATTTGTTATTGCTTTTAATTTACATTTCGGCAGAACAGTTAATTAATCGTGCATAAAGCTTTGACGGATGGTTTAACATATTGTTACGTATCTCTTTTTAAATAAATTTAAATGTTAAACAGTACAAGTGTAAGCTGCAAACACGAGGCAGAGGTTTACACGTATGTGCAATGAGATGGCAAATTTGTTAATTGAAAAGTGACCGACCACGGTTGAGCTGACGCATTGTTGAATCAGTTAAATTCGCGCCTTGATGTCTGTCGATTAAAGGTGGAAAGCGGCATTCGCGGGTTTATCTCATCCATCATTAATAATGACGTCATCGCAAGACGATTGTTTCCGCTCTTATCATATAATTATAATGACGTCATCGGGTGCGTTGTTTGAGTACTAGGTGGACTTACATGTCTCCCACCTTACACCTACGCCGGATACGCGCAATTTACACACTTGTTTAGTTCGGAGCGCGCCTATTCGCATTCGGGTTAAAGATGGCGGACAAGCAATGCATTTGCAAATGTTATGTAGATCTTGATGTTGATCAAAGTGTCTTCTTAAAACATGCGACCAAAACAGTTACCCAATTTCAACTAATTATGTACTATTATATATCGTTCTAACTTAAGTCTTTATACAATGGCGTGTGGTATTGAATGTTTAACTTGTGGCGATGTTTGTTGCTTTATTCTTCCCACAAATAAGTCAAAAACAGTCATCAACAGCTTCGTCGCAATTGCTATTAACATTGCATGCAAACGTATGGTTTTTCTGTTTCCAAACCCAGAAATATATGCATATGACCAGCTGCGTGATGTTGGCTCAACATACGACAATCGACATACGACATTCGACATACGACATTCAAAAACATCCTTTAAAGTGTTCACACGACATACAACATCAACCGACATTCGACATATGACATTCGACATTCGACATTTCACATACGACATACGACATTCAAAAACATCCTTCAACGTGAATGTTACGCGATATACAACATTCGACTTACGACATTCGACCTTCAAAAACATCCTTCAAAGTCAATGTCGTTTCACGCGACGTACAACAGTCGACATACATCATTCGACATACAAAATTCGACATACAACTTTCGACACACGACAATCAAGATTCAACATTTTACATACAACTTTCAATATACAACATTTAACATTCGATGTACAACATACAACATTCGACATACGACACATACAACATTCGACCTTCAAACCGAATGTCGTATGTCAAACGTCGTATGTCGAATGTTGTATGTCGCGTGAAACGACAGTCACCTTGAATGTCGTATGTCGAATGTCGTACGTCGATGTCGAAGCCGATTGTCGTATGTTGAGCCAACGCTCGCAGCTCATATGATCACGTATATTGGACGGTATTATGGTGTGCACTGCTATTTTCCAAAGAAAATGAAGTTACAATGCGCCTGTGTATGTTCCCAGCTACTTAATATAACGTATACAACTGCTGTAATCGATACACTCCTGGGTTCCATTATAGGGACAACCCTCAAGAGATGGTAGGGGTGGGGTTCTTTCCACGAAGACTGGGATCCTTTGGCTAGCGCTTACAAAGCGTCTGAAGACAGGTATCCTCGACATTTGACGATTCCCTTCAGATTAAAATAGCGTAAGTGAGTCTCCATGTCCCTTCCATAGTAAAGTGAGAATGTTAACAACCTGTTAAAATCTCGAACCTTGTTAGAATTCTGGGAAACTTACTTTATCATGCAAATAAACATGTCTGCTGTTAAACATCAACAAGGAAATGGAGCTAACACCGGGTCAAAGGTCAACGTTACTTTTTGCGTACCATGTCTACTTTCACTTCTGAAATTTATATAAAAAACTGTCAAAGACATGCATTTTCAAATATCAATAACATTTCCAGAATACAGTTAACAGGAAACTGCACTAAACAAAGATTTTAAAGAAAACACAAAGATTAGCTTTCTCTATAGAAGAGAACTATTTTCGATGCACCAGGCAAGCACATCCGGCTGATTAAGTGTAATTAAACCTCTGACACTAGACCATGGTGATAGTATAATTCCGGAGCACCGGAGTGAAGTGTTTTTGTGAGGTAGAGCATACCTATACGCAGGAGAGTCAGAATATCTTAGCAAATATTGAAAATCATAAACTCTGTCCAGCCTAACACGCACACTGCCTTACCTGTACTGATAATGCAACGAATATTAGAAGCACCACCTTTAATGACCATTGGATTTAACTTTCTAAGTGCGAATTAGGGGTCCGTGGGAAGTCGCCGTATCAGTAAACATCGTAATCCCCGGGTTCAGCTAAACCCGAGTGAGTGTCAAATTAAACACCAGCCGGGTGTCAATTGGCTCAAACGACTAAGTTAAACATAAATTACCTAAAAATACGTTGGCTTTGTTAAGCAAGTTTCTTTTCGTAATTTAACATAAATGACAATTAGACGAATTTGAGAAAGAGCTCTAATTTCTAATGTCATAAATAAATTGTCGGTTTTGATGGCATTGTATAGAACGAGGTGAGACTGAACGAACGATTAGCACAGATTCGCCAAAAACCGCGATCGGACGCCACTGTTTTTGAAGTTGCTTTACGGCAATTTATGATAAGGCGAGGCGGGATGTAGAGTTCAGAACATGAAACAAGGAAGCTTCCGAACATAAGCGGTTGGCTAGATAGCGTAAATGGTTATGTGTACAACATGACTACTATGAGATATTAATGTTTTGAAAAATGATCAACACGATAAGGACTCTGTGGTTGGAAATATGAATTATGCGAATATGCCGATATGTGCGGATCACTGTTCGTATCATTAAAATTGTCTGGATATACATAGTGCAGCTAGGTGTGTTATTCAAGAATGATTTGCTGTAATAAAATGGATAACTTAATATAACAGAGGAGAGATTACGTTCATCGGAATTTGATACGGTGAGGGATATAGTTTCTATTGAACATTTTGTAGATCTACGGTAAATGAAAACGGTGGTTTACGTATAAACAAAACCTGATTATACATGTTTATAGCAATGCATTTTTACATACATGCACACAGACGGGAAAATGTTTTGATATTGTTCATTAAACATGGATTACGTAACAATGTCATCCCAGATACCAGTCTGCGGTCTGGCACTGACCTTTACCTCGGAATGTTAGCACATTACTTCCTTAATAATAATAATAATAATAATAATAATAATAATAAAATAATAATAATAATAATAATAATAATAATAATAAATAATAAATAATAAAAATAATAATGATAATAAAATTTATTTTGTTTTTTATAGAATTTCGTCTGTTGACATTTACTGTGGGTTACCATGTACTGTGTTACATGTTGGACTAATACGCTTTAAGTAACAGCTAGATGTAACATATTATTACTCATAACCTTTGTTGTAAGGGATGAAACACATTCTCTGTCTTGTTAATAGAGAAGATAGGCTTCTCAATTTTACAAATGTAATCCATGTTATTCGCGCTTTACGTACACGTCACACACTAAATGCAATGACTGCAGCATAAAACAAACGTATTATATACATTAAGGGTGGATATAAGCAAAAACGTTCATGAACATATCCGTATATTTCTACGGAAAGGTTCTGATACATTCCGAGCTATGACACAATTGGAAGTACCTCGTCGATTTCCGTAAAAGTTTTAGTGTAAACTGAAATCGGGAATACAGTTCCGGTTGTGGCGACAATACCCGGATGCTGTGGCGACAATACCCGGATGCCGCATACAGTAACTATTTACTACGATAACATTAGTTTTCGGTCACGTAAATCGATGTCAGAAAAAGTGCAAAAACACATTGTTTTATACTGATCAAAGTTACACTCGTTATTATCGGAAGTTACAATAGATAATAAAAGTAATGGTTATCACAGCAGTACACTCGATTGTCAAAATTAACCTTTAGTTTAAACATATTTATTTTACATTGATTGCGAAACAAGTTATTGCAACTTAGATTAATCACTCTCGATGGCTTCCTGGGAAGAACCAGTACTAAGCAATGTGGATTAATTATCTTGCTCAAGGATAAATAACGTGGCCGCGGCGAGGATAGAACCCACGACCTCTCGATCTGGAGTTCGGCGCTCTACCACTGGAACACGCACTCCACACAAATTAACCTCGTTTCTGTTCATAAACAAATCTAAATGGTTTTTGACCGAACGAAGCTACATGTCTCGATTACAATACGTTCTGGTAAAAAACTCGTTTGTGTTAGTGAACTCAACCAGAGCCATGACTAAGTTTAATCATACCATGTCTGGTTATCATGAAATGAAATCATATTCACGTTCCCTCTATTTCACAGATTTCTGTTCACCTTTATACAACAAATACACAAAGTGTGGTGCCTTACGACGGATACATGATCTAAAATAGTTCTATCAAAATTGTTTTAACATTATTTTTATCACAAACATCAGCGAGCGTTGTTGGACTCGATTAGCTTATCTTCACATTTCGGCATTCTCCGGAACCGAACATGAACATGGTTCCGGGATGACGGGGCATCAAAATTAAGAGTCAGTACGGTTCAATGCCAACCAACCAAGCACACCTCAAGTGTGTGGGCTGATTTCACTTCCCTCGGGCAAATGGTATACTTGAACAATTAGTACACACATCCTCACAAATATATACACTAAAACAATAGTTTCGTTTTAACATTTTTATTGCAGATTATATTACTATGTACATTCAACCTATTTTAGAATAAGACGAAAAAATGAAAACTGAAACTTTTGATTTAATTATACGCAAACATGTTTAAAGGGAGTACATCAGGATTTTTCTAGAAATATCTTAAATTATACAAATGTTCCAATTCATGATAAAACACTTATATCCATCAAAATATGATGTTCGAACCATATTGTTAAGGGTTAAACTTCGAATACATCATATAGCTAGGACGGAATCGGGCATAAAATGCTGAAATTAACCCTGGTGCGTAACCTAGAATAGCACGTATTACTGTACAGAATGAATTTCCTTGTAACTAAGGGGTCATTTTTAGGACCATTCATTAAGTTTAGGCGCTTTAAAATAGAAAATATTATTATTTGTCAATTTTAAGTCGGAGCCCTAGACCCCTTTGAAAAGCCTGATGTACTCCCTTTAAAGGAAAAATGAAACGGGATAAATAAATCGAGACGCTAATTTCCATGCTTGATAAACGCTTCAAGATTGCCGTGTGTCCCTTTAAGCAAAACATCTACAATGTTTACCGTTCAGAATGTAAAAAAAATATTATCTAGTTTTAAGATTTTAAGATTTCATCTCAAATTAAATATTTGAATATGTTTACAAGAATATAGTATAAGTAACCTATGTTTCGATTGATATCTGCTAAAACAAATCCGCTGGTGTAGATAAATATGGCAGGTAATATGTGAACTGAAACGTGGTTTATAAAGACTAGCATTCTTTTTTATCCGAAGGCTGAAGGGTCGGATTTGCTATTGACATATTATTGTTTTTTTTTAAGGCTGAATGTTCGAATTCATTTTTGGTATCCTAAGGCTGAAAGTTCGAATGCATTTTTGGAATCCGGAGGCTGAAGATTCGAATTCATTATTTTTTATCCGAGGGCGGAAAGTTCAAATTAATTCTTGATATCCGAAGGCTGAAAGTTCGAATGCATTCTTGATATCCGGAGGTTGAAAGTCTGAATTCGTTAGACCATTCTCTTTATAAGTAATATGTATACAGTCTATGTATCTTATGGAGGTATGTCATTATGGTTTCGACTGTCTCACACAAAGCTTTTACAATATACTATTAATTGCATGCTCAGTGGATAAGGCATTTGTTTTTTGACTACAGCCATTTGCCCCGAGTGGGTTCGCATGGGTTCGCCCCCTGGCAGAGGAATGCCTGCTGGAAACACTTCATCCTTCGTCTCATCTCCCTCTGAGGTTGCTGTCCATTCAAACCCAAAATGCGTTCAGGGGACGTAAAATCCATTTCATTCATTAACTGCATGCATCCTCGGTATCTAGGTTTGGTGGATGAGTATCCTGGCCACCCTTTCCCACTCCCAAATTATTGAGCATAACAAAGATGACTTAACACCTATACAAGTGTATTTTGGAACACTGTTAGTACATATTTCGTGTATTAAGTAGTATGTTTGTAGGATCATAATTATTCAAAGACACTCATTTTCTCTGAATGTATGATAATTTTGAAAAGTCATTCCATGTACATCGAGATCAAATATGGAAAATGGGCCTAGAACCTTCGCACCCTGAACTGCAGAGTTGCTGCAAATTCTATCGTAAAAACTCCATTTACGCTGGAGCCACGTTTATTGTTTTTCTGCCACTGCTCTTTTGGTGGCACCTGAAACAATGCAGGGATCATCCTGAGTTTGTTTAAGGTGAACGGCGGATATACTCCCATGAATGGCAGTGGCGTAGCTTGGACTTTTTGACGGCATAGGCCCGCAGTTAAAGTTATTATGCTGTGGGGTCCGGGGACATGCCCCCACCCCCACCGCCCGATTTTTTATTATGTTAGAATGTATTGGGTGCGTGCCGACGTATATTTTAGACTTTAAGAAGGGCAAATATAACTAAACAAGTATATATGAAAATAATATTTGCTGGTTACTACGCTGCCTTTACAGCCCCCCTCCACCCGTCCCCACCCCCCTCATCCCCATCCCGATTTTTATTGCATTTTTTTAATTTTCAATTTTTCTATTTCTGAAAATTAGGCGTAGGCCCGGGCCTACAGGGCCTATGCAGAGCTACGCCAATGAATGGGGCCACCCGGCTTACATCTCCATCCGACGGGCGAGGCTAATGGAAGTGGCTTGCCTAAGGACATACCGAAGAAATCCTATGTTTTTGCGTTAATCAATATTTATTAATTGGAATTTTAACAAAATGGAATCCCAAATGCAGCGACCGTAATGACGGGCTTTTATTTTGTTAAAATTTCACTTAAACAATGCTAACTTATTTAATGATTGAACTAAGTTTAAAAAATTCAATGACCGATGGCATTGCCATGCAAATGAACATTCCGGCGAGCGCAGTGTATCATTGTATTATGCCGCAAGAGCAATGCGCCTTGAATACTTAATAAAATAGTCATCGCATTTATTAAAATAGAGACATAATCTGAGTTTTATTGAAATGAGTTCATAAACAATAAAATCTAGTCGAACTGATTCGATTGAAAAGTAGGTTAAACTGTAATAGAAAGAAACAAAGGAAAAATAACGAGGATATGATGCTTACAATGCACTGTTATACGTAGCCAGCCGATGTAAGAGGCAGCGTAATAAAACAATACATGTTTACTTTATGTCTATAGCAACTTGGAAATATGTCAAGCTTCCTAACGCTGCATTGCCAAGTACTTAATTTGCACCAAGTGGTCATTGCGCGAAATAAGCGATTGATAGCGTGTGTTGTTAATACATCGTAGATTTTCAGTTACTAGCGGCAATATTCATCATATAAACGATTTTTACTAAAATAAATGGCTTGAAATGGGGTTTAAGTCGCGTTAGCACGTGCTATTATGTTATACTGGAACAGCAACTTCAGAGGGGGATAAGGTGACGGAAAACGTTTCCCGTCAGAAATGCCTTCGTCGGGGAGCAAAAAAAAACCATGCAGGGCAGAGATGTGTAGCTTCAAAGCGATAGGCTTTCTCGAAAGCATCGATCGCAAAACTGTTAAACTATATTTTTTCACCAAAACAACGTACTATGTGAACAGTACCTGTGTTGCTAAAAAAACAAACAAAACAAAAACGTAATTAAAAATAATTCCATGTTAAATTTTATTATTATGGATTTTTCACTTCATCGTGTAGTATAAAATAATGGTCTTACTATAACCATAAATTATGAAACTGGTAACAGTGAATATTGAAACAGACACTCATTTTAAAGTACCTATCCCGGCACCAACAGCCAAGTTTTACAAAATATGTACACCGTTTCTAAACCTACTGAGGTCCAGGTCTACATATAACTTACATATTTTGAGAATCCAAACTCTATAGACAAAATATTAACGGCTTTGACCAGTCAGACCATATCCCAAAAACTGCAGCGTCGAAGTAAAACTTACCAACTCATAAGACATTTTACATTCCATCTCCGGTATTTTAAGAACCCATGAAAAATCCCATACTTTTAATCGGCAAATATACACTATTATTTAACCTAAACATCCGGATACAGTTTTGATAAACATTTTGTAGAGTAATTTTGCCGTTATTTTGCGGGTTAGTTTCTTTAAAGTTAAACTTTGCCTTGGCTATGATAACGTTAAGTGGACTATATTCTATTTTGGCTATGATGACGTTAAGTGGACTATATTCTATCATGGCTATGATGACGTTAAGTGGACTATATTCTATCCTTTATATCAAGGGTTTAACGCAAAACTGTTATAACTACATTTGCAGAAGGAAGAAGATCCAATGTGTTGCATTAAACCCTCGATATGCTTTGATCTGAAGGATGCAACACGTTCTCTATCGCTTTACTATAAAACAATATAATTTCTAAGTACTACAGTACACATTTCAGAATGTACGGTGTCCTGTTAGGGCCATCTTAACATCGCATCTTAAGATGCGATGGTCGATGGTAAGATGCGATGGTAAGATGCGATGGTCCGCAATCATTTTCCTTAATACTCCGTGATAGACGCCCATCACCATTAAACTGTATTTACACCGAACAAATATGAAGGTAACTAGAAGTTTCACATATATGCAAGCGTTTCCGCGGTCGGGATAGTAATGACCCTGCGTCTAAAACTGTGACTCTTCTCACCGCTGAGGGTTCGAATCTCATGTGGGAGCTCGATTTGTCAAGTGAGAAAGTGTCGATTCTTAAAGATGGTGGGAGATATAAAGTACTAGTTTTACCCAGGAAAATGGGGTGGTCCATATATGGCCTAACATGTGCTAAAATGACGTAAAACACCATTCAACCACATATACGCAGGTAACTATACAGGGCTCACATTACGTATATGCAGGTAACTAGAAGGTTCACATATAAGCAGGTAATTACGATGTGCAAGAAGTTGTAACAGCGCTCTTATCGCCTGTAAATTGTCGTAATTGATAAGCTATTGTGACGGTTGTGCTGAATTGATTCTCTCAGAATGAAGTATAATGCAGTTCGAAAACATAGAACTAGTCTCTGGAATTTGCGAAATTCGCAAAAAAAGAAAACACAATAAATACAAGCTGTGGGAAGTAACCGAGAAGTTCGAAGTTCGGCGTTAGTGGTAGGTGTAGGTAAACCCGAACCCAAGTCCTTACCGAATGTTGAACACCGAACTACAAACTCCGTGTTAGCTGGGTTAAATCTCACAGCTTAAAACAACTAAATATATGTCTTTTATTGAGTCTATCCACGGTTACATGCAAATAAAGAGCACTTTTACGTAGGAGGAAAGAATGAATGGTGTTTTCCGGCTCGTCGACACATAAATAGGTAATATTGATGACAACGAATGGTCAAAATTTAAAAAGTTTGCTAAACAGTATATGTATATATAACTATATACAAATGAGGGATGATGTGGTAAGAAATAACTATGTATATAAAGGTAAACAAATGCCCGTCAACAGGTGAGTGTAAACAAATAAATGCAAACTGAACACGTAGGAGGAAGATATACGAATAAATCATTAAAGGCACACATGGCAGTCTTGCATTTTTTAAAATCATTATTAATATTTATTTGAATAGTTCATAGTAAACTGATTTAACATATAATTAATTATTGGTTATATTGCATCAATAATACAATTAAACATTTAGTAGAATAACAAAGAAGAAATGAAAACTCCAAATTGTATTGTCTTTTAGTAAATATATGCAAGCATGTTTAATAATAATAAAAATATTAATTTATTAATCGCGGTGCTAATTTAAATACCTAATGAATACTTCAAGATTGCAGCGTGTTCCTTTAACCCCATCATTATAAACCCATAGTGGTTAAAGGGACACAGGGCAATCTTGACGTTTGTATCACGCATTAAAACATACACCTCGAATTATTTATCCGTCTTCATTTTAATTGTAAACCTGCTTGCATATAATTAAATGAAATCCTGAGTTTTTAATTTCCTTCCTTGTTCTACTAAATGTTAAATATATTATTGGTGCACTATTTAACAACTGTTAATTATATGCAAACACTGTTTGCTTTATACTATTCTTATAATCAATATTAAAGGGACACACGGCAATCTTGATGTATTTGAAATGGTTGTCTCGATTATATATCTAGTATCATTTTTACTTTTACCCTGGTTACATTTAAATAAAACAAATTTTAAGTATTCACTATTTCGTCTTATTATACTACACGTTTTAATATATTATTGGTGCAATAATATCAAAACTTAATAATATGCAAAAACAAATGGTTAATACAATTCCTATAATTAACATTAATGATTGAACAAATGCAATTTATGCAGAAAAATTAACGGGACGCCGCTATTTTTAAAAAAACAAAATTGCCATGTGTTCCTTTAATATATGTTTTTTTCTATAACTCTTGAGGCAAGCATACGTATTTGTCCCAGACATTCTCCATACTGTATTTCAAATTTCCACAGGGTCACGCGGTTATAGATTGTTAACAATGCAATGTAATGCAACCGTTGGTCCGTTCCTGTGCTTGTTTATATTCGCTTTGCTAATATCCCCATTTTACATAGATAGTAGTGGAAACCGATGGTTCCTACTAATAGCTGGCGTATCAGCAATCGGCAATCTCTTAATTACGGATAACCTCGTGTAAATGTCAAAACAAATAAGATGCAGTTATTTGACAATTGTAGACGTGATGCTTTCATTTTGTATGCGTATAGACAATCGATTTTTTGTTTGCAATAAGTTTCACAAATTGCTAAAATTGGATTCTACGAAGCTAGGAACGTTAGTTTATTTTAACAGTGGTAATTCCACGGTTAATTGGAGAGTGAAGACCCTTAAAACGGCAGAAGCTCACCACTGTGGGAAAACATGAATCAGCGCTGATCTGTTTGTTCATAGTGTTTGCCAGTCATTCATTACGGTAGGAACAGGTGAGTAAGGTGGCTAAACGCTGAAGCGAGCAACGGTGCTATTGTTTAATCCTTCAACGACCTATTGACTAATGCTATCATTTAAACAGTCTAATTACAGGGCAGTAAATTGCCAACTTACTAATTAAAGTTTAAAACGTTGGAGAGTGGTTGTGGATTTCTTTTAAATACTACACAAAACAAGCCAGAATCTTACATGCATAATTAAAGGTGGATTTAAAAAATAAAGATCGGTTGTTTGAACATAAAATAAAGTGCACTTTGAGGCGAAAAGTTTGTTTATATCATACGAATAAGCTAGTTATGAAGCATACGATAATGTTTACTTCATCTGAAATCAGTGTTTGTTTTGACAAAATAATATTTTATTAACACTTGCAGTGTTAATTAATAATAAAATGTGATAATTTCATGGAAATAATTATATTTTGTGGTTCAGCGTTCATTTTACCGCTAGTTCTCAACACAAAAAGCCTAAAATATGACTTCTAATTAACATTCGCAGTGCAAAATGTCATAAAAAGAAATTAAAATTACCATTGCTGATTTTACGGATGTTCTTCTTAATGTTCTACGCGTAGGAATTAAGCAGGTGGCTAGTCGTAAAACGGGCGTGATGAGTCTACACATCAGCAGGTTTGATTGATTGACTGGCTTTTAAAATATTTGGGATTAAGATGATATCAAATATGAAATGAACAAAAATGCGTATAGAGGGTTTGATTGATAATGTCGACGAAGTATACAGAATTTTTTTGTTCAATCTCACGATGATTTTACGAATTGCGTGGATATAAATCGAAAGGTGTGTGTAGCACGTAAAAGTAATGATGAAAGAAAGAAATGTATTTTTTTTTATATATTTACATACAAGAAAAATAAAATGTGCTTGTAATTTATTAAACCGTGGGATGATTGAGGTTTATAGCCACGTATAAAGGTTACACCTATCTAACATGAAACAGTCTGTATATAATGCTGTTTAATTAAATTCTATACATAAATCTATTACCATTTATTTTCTATAACGTTCGGTTTCGGTTATATTTGGTTCTATTAAATTTATGATAATAACGATATTGTTAATATAAATTAGTGTGTCAAATATTTAGGTTGTCATATTGCTTTCGTACCAAAGGATTTATCGAAATGCAATGGAGTAATGTTTTAAACATTTTTTTTCGAAAATAGTTTTTATTTCTATGAAAAAAAGCTAGACTATTGTGTATATATTTTGCCATTCATATATTGTTAATGAAACACAGCTCTGAAGTGGACCTTAACGCGAAATCTCGTGTAACACTATCTGTCTTTGAGCAGAATTTCGGTTTTTACACCAGATGAAAATGTTAACGGCCGTTTTCTTCTATACTTGTGTTCATAAAAAATATTAGAGCAGAACACTGAGAAAGAAATTAGCTCAATTTCACGTGTAGATGGTTAAGCGGTATCCGATAGATCTGCTTCTAATTAAGTCAATATAGACTGGATGGGATTTTAATTCCGTAGTACAGGGTCTGTTTACCTGTTGATTTCTAAAAAAATGTATACCCATACTAGCGAACACATGTTTTTTAATTAGCCGAATGAAGATGTAGACTATATGTCCGTAGTGTACATCCTCCACGCGTCGTTGTGACTAACACGTTACTTATAGGCTTAAGGATACTCATTTAGTTTTATTAAATGCGATAAAAAAAGAAAAAGTGTTACAATTGAAACATGTTTTATTTTTTATACTAAAATTTATTTTATTCTATTATATTTATTAAATTTAATTTTAAATCTCTTTTGTTTTTATTAGTTATAACCAACTGGAGGATGAAAAGCTTATATAATTACAATTCGTGAGAAAAGAGAGTTAAATTGGCATTTTTGACTGTGCTACAACATGACCTTGTAAAACCACGTGGTACACATACCTGATTTTCATTGGATTTAAAATGTATGTGGATAATAACAATAATCATTAACATCACATATTACATCCTCGAAGTGATGGTGGTTTCAGTGTTTCATTCCTAAAGGGCTGAGCACATATTCGGAGGAACAGTTTTAGTGTTTTATTACTAATCGATCAGTCAATACTGTACGAGTCAAATATCACTACATGACATGGAGCAACGATGGATAACATAGTGATGTGCGGCGGTTTCATGAGTAACGTAAATCTACGTCACGTACGTGACGTTATACACTATAGTGCGCGGTGAGATACAAGTCAATTGCCAATAATGAATTCAGTTATACTAGTGGGTTGTCTAAAGTATTGGATTTATTTTCGTGTTTGTACATTTCTGGACAAAACCTAAGTGCATGCCCACTCGGATTAAGCCGCATCTGCTACCTCCGTTACCGGAAAAGATGAGCATAACGTCCGTGATGTGCTTTACGTTACTGATTATTGTGACGTTAATGACAAAGTGTACTGCTCGGAGTAAACTCTCACTGTGGATTGACGAGGGACAAGTTCAGACCATTGTTGGTGAGTGCGTTTTTCCACTATTTTGTTAGTCTTACTGAATTAAACATATGTTTTACATACATGCCATGCTCACTTTAGTCTTGTAGTATGTATCAACCATTAAGGTTAGCATCTGGATATATTAATCCTCATTTTGACTTCAAATCTGCTTGTATATATTAAAATAAAACGTAATGACATTTTGTTCATTTGTTTTCTATAATTATGTTTACCTTAACTTTAATATGTTACTGATGCGTTATTAATAAAACCAGCACTTAGTAATATACATACAATATTTCTTCTGAACTGTTCCCATTTCTATTAATAACGATTTGCAAATATGCATTTGAATTTTAAAAAAAAACTAACGGGAGCGCAATTTTAGGAAAACACCACAAGATTGTCGTGTGTCCCTTTAAAGGCACGTATGTTACTAATGCTTAAGGTTTATATCAAAACCCGGTATTAAAATAGTAACATCCATCCATAATCTTCGCATTTACTGTTAAAGGTTATTAAACGTTTTACTCTTTCAAAAAAGAGGTAAGGAATAGACACCATAGTGTACGTGAACATATATTACTCTATCTCTTACAGTTCAACATCAAAGTTTATCAAAAACACGATCCAGTTGAAAAATATCCGCAACTATTATCACGAATAAGCGAGCCGATATTTAACATAACATTAACTGCTGGTTTACAGAGATATAATATCACTTGAGGTTAATACTCTGTTAAGATTTTTTTTAATTGCCGTTATCGAAATAATATGTAGTAAAACATACCGTTGAAACAGGTATTTTTTATATACCAGTATTCCAGGCATTTGTTAAATATCCTGCAATTCAGTCGGTTAAAGTTCATTTTTTAACATTAATTTGCGTATAACCAGCCGTAAATCTAAATCAGTCATCATCTGACGTTAAACGGAGTCAGGGTGGCGAAACCACGTGACTCTTTGATTAGTTTCACGGCACAACATGTAAACAAAGCGCTTGATTCAGGTAGGGATTTTCTTCATAACTTTCTTAATATTTAACGAATTTTATTCAAATAAAGCGCACATACCCTTACAATGCGAGCTCTTTCCTCTGCAGCAAAGGGCAATTTGGTTCATTCAGTACTTTTTAAAATTAGCCCTCCCAAAATGTACACGGTCATAGATTTCTTTCGTTTCCAAGACTTTGGGAGGGCTAATCTCAGAAAGTACTCGATAAATTGAATAACCTTTTACGGCGGAGTATGTGCTCTTTAGGTGAATAAAATTCGATAAATATTAAGGTAGTTAGGAAGCGAACACCTACCTGAATCGAACGTTTTGTTCAATATTTTTTGCCGTGAAACAGACCAAAAAATCACGTGGTTTCGTCACTCTGGCATTGGAAAAGGTAAAATGGGGTGGTCCTCCTCCTCCTCCTCCTCCTCCTCCTCATCATCATCATCATCTCCTCCTCCTCCTCCTCATCATCATCATCTTCCTCGTCGTCCGCTCTATTCTCCTCCTTATACCAATCCTCCTCTTCTTCCTCCCCCTCCTAGTTTTCCTCCTTTTCAGCCTCCCCCTCTTCTTTCTATTCCTTCTTCTCCTCCTCCTCCTCCTCATCATCGTCATCCTCCTCTTCATCGTCATCATCATCCTCATCCTCATCATATCCAATACCATTTCCATCACCACTAACAGTTCAAAACAACCGATACAATATCAATAGCATAGTCATAATGTAAAATTTAAGTGCACACTCATTAAAAGCCGTTCATAAAAACCACACGTTTGTTAATTTTCGTAAGAGTAAAACAAGTATTATGTTTTATGAGTCTCATCGTTATAATAAAATTGCTTCAGACAATTTTCTCTAAAATAATTGATAGGCAAGGCACACCTGTTTACGTAATAAGCAGACATTCAATAAACTTTCCATACAGGATCGGTATTGTTCGAAAATGTTGGGAAAAAACCTGGTTTTCTTTCATTTTCTATTAAATGCTTAGCAAGGCAATTACACTCTAAACAAATTTAATCGTTATTGTTTTGTGTGTGCTATATTTAAGACACAGAACATGGTTTTCTGCGAATTATCGTCTATAATAATTATATATAATTTGTTTTTGTAGTTCATTTGTAAACAATACTTTAAATTATTTTGCTTTACAACTGAACGACAACCAACGATATATTAATACATTGTAGCATGGTCGCTGAAATTCCTTTTGTATTTGCACAGGTGTAAATCGTTTAAATGAAAATAACACCTTTCAGAATAAATGGTGTACTCTAACTACCAGTTATTGGAAGTTAGAGTATGATTAAATTAACCAACTCGATTAGACCATACTTTACCATGCACTATGTGCTACGTTAAAAACGAAACGAAAGTTTTTTTTACTGTATTAATAGGCAAACACGCAAGGTTTTACGCAAGCGTAAACAAGCTGACGATAAGTAAATACACATGACTGTAGGCCTGTGAACTGATAGGAATGCAAACAATTGTTTGTATAATTAATGAAAATCTGAGAATTATCACGCTGAAATAAGTGTTGCTGTTTTTATCGAAAGCAATAACTACGCAATGGATGTGCCAATAGTGTTCACTGTAAAACTTGGCCAAGGTCTTATTGATATAATCCTTAATGATAGTTAAAACAAGAGGTCAAAAAGGGCCTGTATCGCTCTACTGGCTATGGAGTCTGTGGTGGGGAACACAACATCGATATGCGAAACTAGGCTTTGTACTGATCATTCCTGCCAAGGGCCGTAACTGTACCAAAATCATTCAACAGGAACACGGTGACGATATGCACAACTAGGCTTGATACTGATCATCCTTGCAAACTTTCATTGAAATCCGGCCAAATGAAGGCCCCATCGTCTTAACGAGGCAAAATACTATTTTTTAACTAAATCAAGGGTGATAAATCTGGTATTATTAACCCAATTTGGCTGGTTGTCGAACTTGTCCAAGCTTTCATTGATATTAACAACCTGGTAAAGTTTGGCAAAGATCGGATGAAAAATGAAAGCCCTATCATCTTAACGAGGCAAAATACGGCAGTTTTAACTAAATCATGGGCCATAATTCTGGTGTTACTAGTCCGATCTCGCTGGGTTTTCGAACTTGTCCGAGCTTTCGTTGATATTAACAATCTTTGCAAGTTTGGTAAATATCAAATATAATGAAGGTGCTAGTGTGGTCAAAATGCAGAAAATGGCATATTTCAGCAAAACAATGGTCATAACACTGGTGTTGCTGATCCGATCTGGCTGGTTTTCGAACTTGTCCAAGCTTTCATTGATATTAACAATCTTTGCAAGTTTGGTAAAGATCAAGTAATAAATGAAGGTGCTAGTGTGGTCACAAGGAAGAAAATCGTATTTTTCAGTCAAACAAAGGCCGTAACTACGGTCTTACTTATCCGATCTGGCTGGTTTTCAAATTTTTCTGAGCTTTTATTGATATTAACAATCTTTGCAAGTTTGGTAACGATCAAACAATAAATGAAAGTGCTAGAGTGTTCACAATGCAGAATATGGCATTTTTCAGCAAATCAAGGGCCATAACTCCGGGGTTACTAATCCGATCCGGCTGACTTTCAAACTTATCCGAGCTGTTATTAATATTAACAATCTGTACAAGATTAGTAAAGATCAAATAATAAATGAAGGTGCTAGAATGGTCACAAGGAAGAAAATGGCATTTTTCAGTAAAACGAGGGCCATAACTCGAGTGAAACTAATTCGAACCGACTGGTTTTCAAAATTATCCGAGCTTTCATTGATATTAATAATTTGATAAGATCAAATAATAAATGAAGCCGCTAGAGTGTTCACAAGTGGAGTGATCTAATCTGATTGGTTTTCGAACTTGTCCGCGCTTTCATTGGTATTAGCAATATGTGCAAGTTCGGTAAAGATCAAATAATAAATGAAGGTTCTCGAGTGTACACAAAGCAGAAAATGGCATATTTTAGAAAAAACAAGGGCCATAACTCTGGTGTTACTGGTTAGCTCTGGCTAGTTTTCAAATGTGTCCAAGCTTTCATTAATAGTAACAATCTGTGCAAGTTTGGTAAGGACAAATTATAAATGAAGGTGCTAGAGTGTTCACATGGCAAAATATAGCATTTTTCGTTAATTCAATGGCAATAACTCTAGTGTTACTAATCAGATCTGGCCGGTTTTCGAACTCATCCGAGCTTCCATTATAATATAAAAACGTTGGCCAAGTTTGGTTAAGATCGCACGAAAAATGAAGGGGCTAGAGTGTTTACAAGGCAAAAGTTAACGGACGGGCGGACGGACGGACGGACGACGTACGGACGGACGACGGACAATGGACGACGGACAACACATCATCCAAATAGCTCCGCTGGCCTGTGGCCAGTAGGGCTAAAAATTAACAACACCGCCTGTTTAACGTTTCGGCTTGACAGCCTTTATCAAATTTTTTTTTTTTTGATGTAATAACTAAAATGAAAATTGATAAAAAATCAGAATTCATTTTAAGTGGCATTGTGGTCAAACTGAATTTGCTTCTTTTTGTCATTATAAATGAAACCGATGTAACTCTAAACTTTGTCGTTAGATTTCATGGATTCAATAAACTTCATGGATCTTCATCCATGAAAATACTTTTAAAGAGTTGCACTTATTCCATTCTAATACTTGCGATTTCATTCAGTTGTACTCACGATTTCATTCTGCTCCGTAAACATCCCGGACATAAAGATCCCGGAAATAAGATCCATTGTCGCATTCTACACTGAGTAGGCTGATCTATGAAAACGTCAAATCCACAGGCGAAACGGTAACCTTTGAACATGTTGAACATTTCAAAATATGTGTTTATCACATAACAGGGCTTCTGGGAGTATATTAAAGCCATGACTTGTTTCTCGTAATATGCAAATAACGACCGAATCACTGTGTTTGAGTACACAAAACTATTTAGTCCCATTTGTTTGCATGGTATATCATACGATACGTTAAGACACCTTAAATATTTATCGTTATTTGAAATTTTACTTCACAAAATGCATGTTAGTAACGTTAAATGTTTCGCATTATTTGCCTGGCGAACGTGTTACATCCGCGTAACGTAGCTGACGTCATGAAAACAACAAAACGACGTCTTGATTTCTCTTACAAATTGCCGCCGTAAACAAGGAAAATGACAACAATAAAGTGAAACTATAAAGTCGTAGGTGTGTTATGTGATAAATAGAATCTTACATTCGTGACTGTGTATTATATATTTTAATAAACTCGTTGGATAAAAAGATGGGATACTCGGCAGAGCCTCGTATCCTATCATTTCATCCAACTCGTTTATTAAAATCAATAATACACAGTCACTCATGTAAGATCCTCTATTTATACCATTCAAGTTTTTTAGACGAGCTCTCTACGAATTCAAGTTGTAGGTTACATTGCACCATTGCGTTTGTGCTTCCGTGTGTATAGTCAAATAGTGCCTAATAAAAAACGTTTCCCTGCCTTACTAGTGATACAAAATGCATGCTTTTGATTGCTTTTTCGTATTATTACCTATAATTCATCCAAATGATGTATTGTGAACATTGATTAGTGTTTGTTTGAGATATTTAATTATAATTGACATAGACAGTAAAGCGAAAGTAGAAATGGGGTAAATCTATGTGTGACGTGTCAAAATAAAACTTGACGTCATTCAACAGATTGGCTTGTTCTTACATGATACATGACCCCCTGTTTTTATTGCATTTTTATATTGGCGGATGCTCGATCGTTTAATTGATATGTGTTTTAAAATTTTCTACGGAGAAAAATGCGCATTTTTTGTATCTTGACATACATTCGTTCTATATAAAACAAAGAAGGAAAATCAATGGTGAAATGTAACTTTGTAAAGCGCATACCTAGGTCTCGCGCATATAGTCCAACGAAATATCAAAGATTTCGAGCTACATGTACACGCTGACTTTAAAATCTTCTCGCCCTCTCACCACTGCGGGTTTGAATTTCACTGAGAGCTCGACTTGTAAATGAGAAAGTGTCGATTCTTACGAATTCGAGAGGTATACAGTACTGGTTTTACCCAGGAAAATGTGGATGGTCTGCCTCCACTACTAAATATCGAGCGTCATATATACCCTAAATTGTGCTGAAAATGACCATTTCAACCAACCAACCATCATCAACAACCATTTCTTTCACTCGAATTACTTGACAACAACAAGAACAACAACAGCAACAACATCAATAACAACAACAAGAACAAATGCAACAGTAATTCAAATCACCGTTCTGTTAAATTAGCAGGTGTATTTAGCCGGTTTACTTTAACCTAAGGTTTATTATAACCGCTTCCTATATGTAACCATAGCGTAATTTTTACATCAACTATTATGTTCATTGAACACAAGTACTTTAAACTGCAGAGCAGCACTTCATATCAGCACGTTCGATGGCCACAGCAATAAGTTAAAGCGCACTTCAGCACATCACTTCAACCGGATGATACGCCCACAAGTACATTTAAGCGCTCATCAGTACTTCTGTGAACTCCTCAGTACCTTCGAAACGCACATACTTAGTACTTTTAAGATCAAATCAGCATTTTACATACGTATCTTTACGTACTTTTAATAGGAGATTAGCAATCCGATCAACACGTTTGATGGCACAGCAGTACTCTAACGTGCTCATCAGCACTTCACATTGATCAGTACCTTTCATGTTTGCACAGGTACCTTTAAAATGCATCAACATCTCACATCAACACGTTTGATACGCATCTAAAGCACTTCACATCCACTGTTTGATGCTCAAACATTAGCACTTCACATCAGCAGCTCATAACGCTCATAAGTACCGTTAAGCCCACATCAGCACCAGTTAACCATACTGACAATGGGCCGACCAGTCCTAGCACGACCATTTGTATGCTGCGTCAAGCAAGGGAGCTGCTAGTACCATTTTATAAAGTCTTTGTTATGACCTGGCCTATGATTGAACCCAAAACTTCTCCCATGGCAGGCGGACTTTAAACCATTACACCACCACCAGCGATTGTTTGATGGGTATAAAAACGCGTTAAAATGCATTTATTTTGGTCAATATATTCATATATTCTACTGTCATGGTATCGGAACTCGTCTGCTTTCTATATGTAACTTACATCGTGGTAAAAATATACTCTGTAAAAAAAGTTTTGGACCATGGCAGTGTTCGAACCCGTACAATGATCGCCGAACCATGACATTCGACCATAACCCTTATTATCTCAGTTGATAATTCACAATAGATCAACAATCAACAATAATTATCGTTTACAATGAAAGTTTGCGAAAAAATAATAATGTTTTTATTGGTTACTCGTATGTGTCCGTAACTGTTACTTTTTATGGACTTTGCAACATTTTTTACAGACCCTTTGTGTGTTCGCGATATTTTTTAAAATCAAATCTTGTTTGGAATTTAATGTTTTTGGTACCAAATTAACCGGGTAGGGTAGACCTTGGTTAATAAAAAAGGATACTTAAATTCTGTCCACTAGTTTTTATTTTTATATGACTTTATATACCCTGGTCCAAAACCTTTTTTACAGAGTATATTTATTTATTTTAGTATGAACAATGAAAGCATGATGCGATTTATAGACGTATAGTAATACAATGCAGTCAAAGACTAGTAGTTTAAACTAATGTAAATAATTATCATATTCTATGAGAGACAATGTCTGGTAATGACTGCAGCTAGTACAGCACATTGACATTAATGTTTCGGATGTATGGATCTTCTTAATGTAGCTATCCCGCCAACATCAAACATATACAGTACACCGTTTCTAAACCTACTGTACATAACTTACATATGTTGAGAATCCAAACCCTATATATACAATATAAATAGAGAATATTATGTCAGTGCCTTTTACTATCAAGTTTATTAGGCGAGGCTTAGAAAACGAAGAATGGCGAGGCTCTGCCGAGCCATTCTTCGTTTTCGTGCCGAGCCTTATAAACTTGATAGTAAAAGACACTCACATAATATTCTATTTACCATGTAGATTATCCACATTTTCTGTATGAATTACTATTATTACCTATTTCTCAGAATGTTAAGCTTATCGAGGACGCCGCCATGTTGTTGTTTTTTGTTTGTTTTATGACGTCAGGCAACGTTACGTGCATGACGTCAGATAATGTTACGTACAATAAGCGCCGAGGGATTCCGCATTGATTTGCTCTATTGGTCAGTGGTAAAGCACAATTTAATAGGTCCCCCTTTATTAGGCAGAAAAGTGCATATCTGCATGATAAACGGCTTTAACCAACCAGGTCAAACCCCAAAACTGGAGCGTCGAATTAAGAGTTACCATAATTTAATTTATTTTACGAATATTCAATCACGAGTATTGTAAGAACCTGTAAATAAACCCATACTTTTAATCAACACATGCTCATAAGTATATATCCTGAACACCTGAATAGCGTTTTCTTCCGTCATTTGGCAGGCTTTACATACTAAAAGGACACAATTAAACACATACTGCCAATGTTTTTGACTTAATACAATGCGATGGAGGGGCATATACGAACAGCAACGACGGAATCATTATTTGTACATTAATTTGTGCGTGCAGTTTCTAAAATAGTTCATGGAAATATTTATGGAATATTATCACAGATTTGACATTTTATCTCATGATCTTATCAAACCTACAAAGAAATGGCTATTAAGTACAGTTCTGGCTTCAACCACATAATCGCAAATCTGATATATTTGTAATTTACTGTTTGTCTATATACCAGCGTGCCTGCAGTTTCATACTACTCGGTTAAAAACCGCAGCGTGCTTGCAGTTGCATTTACATGCCTCTCTGGCATTCTATGGGGTTACATACCACATTCTTTTTCGTTAACACGGATCTTTCTAATGCAACGTTACTGACAATTACTAACATTTCGTTACATAACATGTTATGTTAGAGACCTTTCTTCATGCTATGATTCATTTACTTACACATTCTTAAATTTTCCTTTTGGGCAGGGAAAAGCGTGACTGTGAACACGATAACGGGTTTAAGCTCCCCATTGCCATTTTTGTCATTTTTGTCAATGACAGTTTTCAAGATGTTTACCATAAACATGTATCACCTGTTTATTAATTAAGCCCTGTTTATTATCGGTTTTTCATATAACACGAAGGTAGCGGTATTTCGTATACATATTGAGATTATTTAACTTCTGGATTCGAAAAAGAAAATCCTTCACGAGATGGTAGGCGTGTGGTTCTTTTCACGAATGAGCGAATCCAGGATACACGATTCGACTCTTTATACTGTGTGCGATTCCATCGTTAGTTTTGAATTGAATTGAATTGGATTTTATAGTCGCACCAACAGCTAAGGTCATATGGCGACTTTCGAGCTTCCACTGGTGGAGGAAGACCCCAGGTGCCCCTCCGGGCAATTTTCGTGCACGAGCGGGCACCTGGGTAGAACCACCGACGTTCTGCAAGCCAGCTGGATAGCTTTCCTCACATAAAGATTCCTAGGCCCCTGAGGGATCGAACCTACAGCGGTAAGGGGCAAGTGATTTCAAGTCTGAGACGTTAACCACTCGGCCACGGACGCCCCGTTAGTTTTGAATCGTACCCATTGCAAAACTCACGAATGCTTTAGTACGAGTGAAAATATTTGAGTTTTCTCCCATCCTATAGTCACGACAAACCTATAATATTCTATTTATTATACTCACAACCTGGAAATTTATGGAAAACAAATATAATGCGCCAAAACAATGACGTCAATAACGTCAACAACGTCAATAACGTCAACAACGTAAACAACGTCAACAGTTGCATGACGTCATTTTGAGTGAAATATAAACAATTAATATATAAGGTTTTCTTTTAATCATAAAATCCACTATTTCACTGGAAAGTATATAATAAACCTCAGTATCCACGGCATAAGTTATTTACATTTCTATTTGCAGGATACCCATTGCACTATAATAAGCAACACTTTACACAATGATATACGAGTCCAACCTCAGCAACACACGTTGTTTCTTCTTTCAGAAAATCAATGGTGAACCAATATTTATACGAGTTTAACATATTAGTTTCTAGTTAGTTCTTACATTTCTATTTGCAGAATACCAAATACAAATATATGTCGGTATACATTTGCATTTGGTATCAATGAAAACGCACCATTAACTAACGCCATATGTTTATGCTGTTGGATTATTCACAAATCATTTGGAATAAAACGGCTGAACCCATATTTTCTATTTTTTAAGTAATAAATCTTGATACCTAATTTGTCATACATGTTTATGGTACGATTTTATGACAAACAGTGACGCAGTTATTTACTTTGTCATTTAACATTGATCTTAAAAAGAAAACTGTTCCACTAAATTTCAAGCTGCATTAATCTGTCTCGGAATAAACTCCAATTGTTTTTACTGGCCTTTTTATTGTTTAGACTTCTTACAGTAGTATGCAATGAATGTTTCCGTGAAAATTATTTGTTTGTGCGATGTAACTGAAGAAACCCGGAAATGAACGTGCATTTCATAACAACAGTGTGTAATGCATTAAATCCAGAGACTCGTGAAATTATTGGATAAAGAACATACCCATATGTGGGTGATATTCTAGACTATTTATGTGGGTGATATTCTAGACTACTGTGTTAGTTAAAAACTGTTAAATATATATACTGAAAGGAAAAAGAAACGCGACACGGGAATTTTCGCTATTACACTGATTTCGCCATTGAATATTTTACATATATGTTATTATACAATTTACCATTTAAAAAATGTGCTCACGAGTCATTATGACTTATTGTAAATTATTGAAATGATTGTAAGGTTTATGTGGGGATGGCCTCGACCCTATTAGACCTATTACGAGATGAATAAAGCATTTCCTTCTTCTATGGATTATATCATAGTTTGTCCAAAATGCCTCAAATTCTAACTTTTAATAGAATTTGTTTTGTGGTCCATTTTTATTGACCGTGAATATATATTATATAAGAGTCTAGTTTTTCTTTATCTCCCATTCGAAGAATGTTACGAGACTAAGATAGCACACTGACGGCGTCGGCGACAATATTTTCGTTACAGTTTTGCGTTAAAGTAGCTATCCCGCCAACAACAGCCACATTTTACAACATATGTACACCATTTCTAAACCTACTGACGACGATATTGACACAATATAAACGGACTTAAACCAGTCAGGCCAAACCCCCAAAAAAAACGGAGCGTCGATTTAAGAGTTACCAACTCATAGTTCATTTTACGCATATTCAATCACGAATATTTTAAGAACCCCTAAATAAACTTATACTTTTAATTGGCACTTGTACATTAATATATGATCTGAACACCTTTACGCATGGATAGAGTTTTGATAAACGGGTCTCCAGTGTAATTTTGCCGTTATTTGGCGGTTGACTTTCTTTAAAGTTATTCACATTATAATATCTTCAAATTCATTACAGGCGTCTCCGTGGCCGAGTGGTTAACGACGTTGCGTTATAAACATTCACGCCTCTCACCGCTGCGGGATCGAATCCCACTGGGAGCTCGACTTGTAAGTGAGGAAGTGTCGATTATTACGGATGGCGGAAAGTGTACATGCAGTACTAGTTCTACCCAGGAAAAACGGGTGGTCTGCCTCAACCACACACATAATCGTCATATATAACTTAAATGTGTTGAAAATGACGTAAATCACCATACAAACAAACAAATCAAATGCATTCCAATCGGGCATATGTCTGCAGTATCATCAAGGCCACTCAGACACACACGTTCCATAACTCTGCATTGCATTTTAGCAAAAAATGGCACCTTTTCCAGTCAGAAATTAATTTACGTTAGAGTTTTGCGTTAACGTTGTTTTACATTTTAATATCTTCAATACATTGTTTATTCCAATTCGATATCTTGACATCAATAAAGGCGAGACACTTAATGCCGACAGCCGTTCGTTCTTGTTTTATTACATTGATACTTGGTGCATCTCTGCAACATTGTATACGAGTCTAGCGTTTTTATTTTATTACTATTTTCAGGATACCCAGTGCAAGCGAGTCAAGCGTTTTTATTTTATTTTAATTTGCATGAAACTTAGAGCATCTCTGCAACATTGTATACGAGTCTAGCGTTTATACCCAGTGCAAGTGCATATTATACACGAGTCAAGCTTTTTTTTTATTTTATTTCTATTTTCAGGATACCCAGTGCAAGTGTATATTATTTACGAGTCTAGCGTTTTTATTTTATTACTATTTTCAGGATACCCAGTGCAAGTGTATATTATATACGAGTCAAGCGTTTTTATTTTATTTCTATTTGCATGATACTTAGTGCATCTCTGCAACATTGTATGCGAGTCTAGCGTTTTTATTTTATTACTATTTTCAGGATACCCAGTGCAAGTGTATATTATATACGAGTCAAGCGTTTTTATTTTATTTCTATTTGCATGATACTTAGTGCATTTCTGCAACATTGTATACGAGTCTAGCGTTTTTATTTTATTACTATTTTCAGGATACCCAGTGCAAGTGTATATTATTTACGAGTCTAGCGTTTTTATTTTATTACTATTTTCAGGATACCCAGTGCAAGTGTGTATTATTTACGAGTCTAGCGTTTTTATTCTATTACTATTTTCAGGATACCTAGTGCAAGTGTATATTATTTACGAGTCTAGCGTTTTTATTTTATTACTATTTTCAGGATACCCAGTGCAAGTGTATATTATATACGAGTCAAGCGTTTTTATTTTATTTCTATTTGCTTGATACTTAGTGCATCTCTGCAACATTGTATACGAGTCTAGCGTTTTTATTTTATTACTATTTTCAGGATACCCAGTGCAAGTGTATATTATTTACGAGTCTAGCGTTTTTATTTTATTACTATTTTCAGGATACCCAGTGCAAGTGTATATTATATACGAGTCAAGCGTTTTTATTTTATTTCTATTTGCATGTTACTTAGTGCATCTCTGCAACATTGTATACGAGTCTAGCGTTTTTATTTTATTACTATTTTCAGGATACCCAGTGCAAGTGTATATTATTTACGAGTCTAGCGTTTTTATTTTATTACTATTTTCAGGATACCCAGTGCAAGTGTATATTATTTACGAGTCAAGCGTTTTTATTTTATTTCTATTTGCATGATACTTAGTGCACCTCTGCAACATTGTATACGAGTCTAGCGTTTATGTTTTATTACTATTTTCAGGATACCCAGTGCAAGTGTATATTATATACAAGTCTAGCATTTTTCGTTGCAGTTACCCAATGCAACCGTATTTTATGTACAATTCTAGCCTTTTTTAAAATTACGTTTCCGTTTGCAGGATACCCAATGCAACTGTATATCATATACGAGGGTAAAATTATACATTTTATAACCGAAGATGGTTTTGAGGAGAGTTTACCAACTCTGCCACCAGAGGTCGACACCGTCAACTTGACCTGGGAGGCTGGAGACGAACTTGTAAGTAGTCTTAACATATAACTACATGGATTAGTCTTGAATGGGAATATTTCCACAACTAAAACAGTTCCGAACGAAATTACAAAATCCGATCTTTTCTTCAGTCTGCATGTTATTTACACGAGGGTGAATTAATTTACCCTTTCCATTGTCCTCTTAATGTTTGAGTAAAGTTTGTATCATTTGGTGGACATAACGATATAGGTAGAACCTCTCTAATTAAATAAGCGGTGTTTGCCAGTTGTGTTAGTATTCAGGCTTTCAAGTGCCCTCAAGCAAAAAAATAGGGATAAGGTAAGGCTCCAAATTCCAAGAAAGTAGTGGAAAATAGGAATTTTCATTGCAAAGAGAAGTAGGAGTAAAGTAGGAATTTGTAAACCTGTTTCTAGAAGAAAGTTAGCTTCCATCATGATGACATGTACTGACATGCCAGGAACGCCTGCTGTAGTATGTTTTCATCTGCATTCTTCAGCAGACATTTTCAACGGCTTAGGTACTTGTATCCATGGAAGGTGACACTATTTATTATAGTTAGAATAGAGCCTCAACATGAACATAGACCTGGAAGAAATCATAGCACCGAAGAGCACGCTATCTGGGAATATATCTTAAAGATCCTGCTGTTCATTATCATTGAATATAGTACTTCTTTTCCTTTTCCCCCCCATTGTTTTACTCTTCTGATTTACAAAAAGTAGGGATAATAGGGCTGCAGTCAAAAAAGTAGGAACGAGTAGGAAATGTAAGAAATAAAGGGCCCACTTCAAAAGCCCGATAATACACTCAATGACCTTCCTCCTAGTTACATTCTACAGCGAGGAGATTTATGACCCATCGCAGTATATAATGTAATACTACCGTTACCTTTACTTATGTTGGCAATTTTATACGAACTTCAATAATCAGTAAAAGTTTACTTCATAAAAACTCATCCATAACCATGAAATGTAAACATCGTACACTAATGATGTAGTTTCATCAAGTATGCGATATCGTTTATCAGTCAGCAAGCTGAGTTTTCCATCTTATTTATACCTTAGCATTGTTGTTTTTTTGGTATGCACAGATATGCTCAGCTTTTTCTTCTCAAAGGCCACTGACTTGCGTACTCAGAAACATATGTTCAAGTAAAACTCATATTGTGCAAAGCAACCATATTTTTCACATGCTCAGGAGAAGGAATTTGATTAAATAGTTCAATATTTCCGACAAAATATTTAAAATGGCAGTATGGTATAATGCCAGCTATTAATAGGTCTAATACGAATTTTCGGAGTAAGGCGTGGTAATTACGTGCGCGTGTGTATGCATGATTGGGGCGCATAGATCGATCACGTGTGTACACTTAGAACGGATCATCTATCGATCGACTAACAGTGCATACAAGTACGCATACTAACATACATGTTTCCAGTTTAATGCAGTGGTATAACTATGTTGGGGCTTCTGATTGGTCATATAGTCAGATTGTAAGGTGGATTATGATTGGATGAAATTACTATCACCACAAATCCCCATACAACATCAAACTATTATATATCCATCATAAAACATGTTGATATAGGATATTTTGATTGAAATTTGCATTTTTATTGATAAAATGGTACTGAGGGTATATTTGCAAAAATTAAAATGTATTTACTGCCATTTTGGGGGTGTCCATTTTCAGTAGTGAACTATTAGAGGCTGAAAGTTTTTGCATTATTCCAAGTTGATGGTCATTTTTTAGTGTATCTAAGAAATTTCTTTAAGAAAAGTGAATTGTTTTAGCCAGTGAAATAGGGGTTGAAGGCAAAGAGGCTATAATGTAAGCCTTTTATATGACCTAAACTTTCAATCAAATGTTTACGGTTTCTAAGGATAAACCCATCCGGAACATGATCAACATTGGTTTGAGGATTAGACTATGGTCAAAGATCGTTGCATGGTTAACCATGTTCAACCATGATCAACCATGGTCATTAAAATGACTAGTTGTGACCATGGTCGACTAAACCACTTAACATTTTCTAGACGAAAACTATTGTGCATCTACCAATGATCAGTACATGAAAAATGCTTATTAATAAATGCAGACAATTCTCAAGTTTTTGCTTCTGTGTGATCAAGATCGATTCAGGACGTTTCGGCACCAAACCATTTCGACACCTAGACGAATCGACACCTAGATGTTTCGGCATCAAACCATTTCGGCATCTATTTGAATTTTTACCATAGACGTTTCGGCACCCATTTATATTTGAGTATTATAATGAAGTAAAGAAGTTAAAAAATTAAATATTTTCTATAAGATCACTTGTAATTCATTTAAAATGCAAAGTTGATTGCCTTAACGGCAACTCCGAAGCGGTTTTGAGCCTGGATACAACTAAAACATGAACATAAATAGGGCCCATATGATAATCACTTGTAGAATTTAAGTAAATATGACTTTTATATCATATTGTACTGAAATTCCCTTTGGAATAACTCAGGTGTAAATCGTTTAATTGTAAATTCTTGAATATTTTCCCTTTAACATGTATAATAATGTATACCTAAGACCAAATAAAAACGTAACTGTATTCATACAGTATCTTTTAATTATTCACTTTACCTTCCTGTCATCTCCATATCGACGACTTAGGTATGTGACATGAACAAAGCCTCCACAAACTAACCCATTATTAAAAGTCGTCTACATATACATGCGTTATACTTTTCTTGTTAAGATTCATCCAAACTATCAGTATGTACCACTATTGCCAGTGTTTTATAAGCTTCTAGTAATAGACCAACAACACACTGAACTTCAACGCATTGTTTATTTAAATTCAATATCTTGACGGTAATAAAGGCGAGACACATTTTGCCGACAGGCGTTCGTTCTTGTTTTATTACATTTCTATTTGCAGGATACTTAGTGCATCTCTGCAACATTGTATACGAGTCTAGCGTTTATGTTTTGTTTCTATTTGCAGGATATCCAATGTAACTGTATTTTATATACGAGTCTAGCCTTTATGTTAAAGAGTAAACTGGCATCTGACCTTACACTGGCAAGAAATAAATCATAGAGTCTGGTCTCAGCGAGATTGTTTCTTTTAAACACCGAGATGGGCGTAGCCCATCGAGGTTTTTAAATAACCAACGAGCTGAGACAGGCTTTATCTGTTTTGTGGTATGGTGTACTTACTGACCTTGTCCGTACTGTAACTTCCATTTATTGGAAGTTAGAGTATGATAAAGCGCCGCCCCATCGTTTATCTTGAATTAAACGATTTAATGCTATGCATTCATCAAATGCAAATTCACCGACTATACTACACTACAAGTGGTAGTTATTCTGACAATACTCTGAATATAAATTAACTTCATACTTTTTGACTGAGGGTACTGCTATACACCTGCTATACACATGACAATATTTATTGATATGCATCTGACATCACATTGGGGCATAATAAATGACTTAGAACAAATGTTCTTAGAAAAATAGTTCACCCTTGAGGTCTTACAATACACTAGTAACAAAACAAACCAAAATCATTTAGCAAACATTACCTTTGAAAACACTGACAGCACTGGCAACACAAATGACTTTGTTTACTTAAATGATGTACTTTAAGAAAACACAGATATAAATTACATGTTATACTGACAACCTGCTCTAACTTACCCGTGAGAGTGGGCAGCATTATAGAGAGATAGATTGACAATGAGCCTTAAGATCAGGGAATTAATATTATACATATATACTGAAACGCAAAAGAAACGCAACACGGGAATTTCCGCTTTATATTGTATATACTGCATATTTAATTGCACATAATACTGCAAAGAAATCCCAAGATGTTTAGTAAAATAAAAGTTGCAGTTAATTAGAGAAAGGACACAACTGTGATGTTGTAGACGTTTTAATCACACTACACACTGTAACAAGAACTTCATAAATGTTAGGGTTAGGGTTAGGGTTGAAGTTGCTCTTTGAAAAACTGAGCCATTTCAGTATTGTATTTAACGTAAATAGTTTGCAAACTTTTGCATCCTAAGTTTGCTCACATGCTTGAGCCAAACGCGTACTCTGTCAATAATGAAACTTTGAAGAATACTATTTGCTGTATTATGTGTTGTTTTAATAATTGTTTTCCAAAAGGAAAGGTCTTACGTAGCCATGTACCATTCGATTAACAGCAGCATATTGTACATACAATATATAGCGGAAATTCCCGTGTTGCGTTTCTTTTGCGTTTCAGTGTATGTACCCCACTGAAAATGTTAGCAATATTCCAGTGGGAATCCACTGTATTCCAGTGGAATTCCAGTGACAAGTAGACACTTTTGTTTTCTGCTACATTGAAGGTAGGCATTTCTAAAGATCAAATAATTAAGTATTAGGAAAGTACTTAAATATATGTTTTACTATTCTTGAAGAAATAATATACTTATATGCTTAATATCTACACTGTGAAACACAAATCAAAAGAAACATGCAGTTATTGTTTAACCATTTTAATCTCTTTGGTAGTACCATCAATTTTCGCGAAAGGTTTGATATTTCAAATTTTGTACATATGGATTACACTATACATTGATAACATAACAACTATCCCAATCCCTTAAACTTAATTGTTTACCTAAAAGCCCGACCCCGCACCCCACACACAACTGCCACTGACAAAACAGGCTATACGATGATATCACACTGGCTATACACTGGCATTTAGCGATGATATTACGCCTTGCTCGACCTTGACTTAGCCTTAAGCATATACCAGGGTTAACCTAGATCAACCATGGTATTTCATCTTGGTCAGCTATGATGTTACCCATTGGTCAACCTTGTTTGCTGTAAACAATTAAACATAGTTGACCATGGTCATTTGGACTTACATTGAACAACAGTCATTGATCAATGTTGAAACACGGCCTGTTGACCTTTATATTATATCATGGTCAATCTAGGTCACCTTGGTCAACTATGCCGGCTGTACGCATGGTATATAAAGTTCCATTGAACAACTCAAACAGTGGTTGACCCTGGGCCTAGATTCATCAAATTTTTGAGCACAAGAATCAGACTCAGACTCAAAATCTCATTTTTTTGCAAAACCCTATAATCACAAAAGTATTGGTAAGAATTGTGATTTTCAGACATTTTCTGTTAAATTACCTTTCAAATTACTCGTTTCTGTAAGCAAATATAGTAATTTGCTTGTAACATTGTTTTTATTTTGATTTAAAAAAAGAAGAGATTTTGAGTCGAGACTGAGTTCTTGTGCTCAAAAGTTTGATGAATATTAGGCCAGGTTAAACCATGATCAATTGAAGTCTGTTTCGCAAGCGATTATAATACAATGGAATGAAACTCGTTTAAACTGGGTTTTGTTCACCAGATAAACTGTAAACACCAGTATAAGCAATTATTACAACTATACTGAACGACTTTAAAAAGGCATATATATATATATTGTTATATATTTTCTTTTTAGAATTATATTTTTATAAACCAAATGTGTTTCAGCTTATTTGTCAACTTTCCGTCATTCAAATCACAAAATAAGAGAAATACATTTTACATAAAAGAAATCTGATTTGATTTTCTTTCTCTTCCTTAAAGGAGATAACATTTTGAGAATGATACCATATGCGTTTTTAAAGTCGTTCAGTATATGAAATGTATATACGAAGCGGTGTGAGCACACGCATTGATTACTGAGAACACAACTATACATAAGGTACGAACTGTCCTAACAATAAAAATATGCAAATCCGTTTTTTTCCCATTAATCATACATTTATTGTCGTGCAAATTCCAATCCCTACTTGACAAACATAAAACAATGTTTCATAAAAGGTGTGACCAAGGTTTATACACATTTCAGAATAAGTAAATACATTAATATCTAATCGAACTCTTGTTAAGTACTTGTCTATACGCTATTCAAATGTGAAGTGGTCGAACATTAAATAACATCAAACAAGAAGACTATAACATGACCGAATCAAAAGTCAGTTGAACGGTTTAGCAAATATTATGTTTACTACGAGTGTTTACAGATTATTCACAATGTTGTCTTTACATGCATACGATTACCTTTGTCGAATAACAAAATGGTGTACAATGTTGAATAATAAACCTGGCATAAGACACATACCATCGAATAAGATTTGTTTGTTTGTTTGTATGGTGTTTTACGGCATTTTCAACACATACAAGGTTATATATGGCGATTTTTTGTGGCGGACGCAGACTACCCAGGAAAAGTCGGTGATCTGCCTTCAACACAAAAAAAAAATCGACGTCATATATATATAATCTTACACTGTTGAAAATGTCGTAAACATGATACAAACAAATGAAAAAAACATACAAACCTTTATCAGTGGTATGTGTCTTATGCCAGTTTTATTGTACAACATTGTACACCATTTCATTATTTTTAGCACTAACACTGCGCTGTTCTGTAGACAAACCTAGCTTATTCATTCAGATTTCTTGAACCCCTTTTCATTTTATTCTGTTCGCACATATTTGCCCTATTTTTTTGCAAATGAAAGAATTCATACGCGTTTAATTATTACGGTCGATTTTCTTTTGTGGTGGAGGCAGACTACCCAGGAAAAGTTGCCTTCAACACAACAAAAAAATCGACCGTCATGCATAATCTTACAGGTGTTTAAAATGACGTGAAACACCAAACAAACAAACAAACAAACAAACGGTGGTATGTGTCTTATGCCAGTTTTATTGGTCAACATTGTACACCATTTTGTTATTATTAGCACTAACATTGCGTTATTCTGTAGACAAACCTAGCTTATTGCTTATTCATTCCGTTTTCTTGAACCCCGATACCCTTTTTTTTCATTTCATTCTTTTTACATATATTTGCCCTATTTTTGGCAAATGAAAGAATACATACACGTTTAATGAATAACTATTATTTATTTGTGTTTCAGTCAGCAATAGCGGACTATTTTCTTATCAAGTATTTGACTACCATCATGACCATAGGTTAGCAACAGCTTTAAAGCACTAACCCGCTAAATAACGCACAATTACATTGCAAAATAGTTTATCAAAACCCTATCCAGGTGTTAAGGTCATAAAATAATGTGTATGTGCAGATTAAAAGTATTGTTTTATTCATGGGTTCTTAAAATACCCGTGATTGAATATACGTAAAATGAATTATGAGTTGCTAACTCTTAATTCAACGCTCCAGTTTTGGGCTTTGGCATGGCTGGTTAAAACTGTTTACATTGTGTCTAAATAGTTTGGATTCTCAAAATATGTAAGTTATATATATACCTGGTCGCCAGTAGGTTTAGAAATACATATGTTTACATATGTTGTAAAATAGGGCTGTTGTTGGCTGGATAGCAACTTTTAATAGAAAAGGAACACTATTTAGCCATATATATTTGCTTACTGCTTTACCAACGCATACTGTTTGTATTTTAAAAGCGTGCTTTCATATACTAAATCAAAGGTGGCACTAAACATACGGGTATGACCAAATTCATTCTGCAGAGACCAACAGCTTTGTTTTAATTAGACGAAAAGGTTCATGGAACCCGAATAAATGAGAGAAAAAATGATTTTTTTGCTAATATTATTATTTATTTTTTTATTATATGAAGATAACAATTGAAAATAAGTATAAAAGTCGAACAAGAAATGCAGCTTTCACAGAACACAGTAAACCCCAAAACACGCAAAAAGACAAGCATGAAAATCAATGTTAATAAAGAATAAATGCATATGACGTCACAAACACAAAACATGTTGACAATAGGGTCGTTATAACCCTGTTTTTGTCCTCTATTAAAGCAACGCAATAAAAACGCATCACAAACAAATACATTACACAGGAACAAGAACGCAACATACAAAATAATACAACGCTCTCCCTAAGGGACCAACTTATATACACCTAGCCTTTAGTTTTGTTTATTGCACCTCGCACAAAATCCTAGGAATTTCATTGGATTAGAGCGGTCACATGGTGACCCTCTATTATTCTTTATCATGCAGATATGTACTTTTCTGCCTAATAAAGGGGTGACCTATTAAATTTTGCTTTAATTGGGCACTGGCCAATAAAGCAAATCAATGCGGAATCCCTCGGCGTTTATTGTATGGTAACTCTTAATTCGACGCTCCAGTTTTGGGGTTTGACCTGGTTGGTTAAAGCCGTTTATCATGCAGATATGCACTTTTATGCCTAATAAAGGGGGACCTATTAAATTTTGCTTTACCACTGACCAATAGAGCAAATCAATGCGGAATCCCTCGGCGCTTATTGTACGTAACATTATCTGACGTCATGCACGTAACTTTGCCTGACGTCATAAAACAAACAAAAAACAACAACATGGCGACGTCCTCGATAAGCGTACCATTCTGAGAAATAGGTAATAATAGTAATTCCTACAGAAAATATGGATAATCTACATGATAAATAGAATATTACGTCAGTGCCTTTTACTATCAAGTTTATTAGGCTCAGCACGAAAACGAAGAATGGCTCGGCGGAGCCTCGCAATTCTTCGCTCGGCAGAGCCTCGCAATTCTTTGTTTTCTAAGCCTCGCCTAATAAACTTGATAGTAAAAGGCACTGACATAATATTCTCTATATAGTGGGTCAGTAGATTTCATAGAGGGTCAATAAAACAATATGGACTACAATTCCAATTCAAAGTTTAAATCATTTGCAAATAGTTCTTTAACGCTTCAGTAACACACATAATAGGTAACTTTAATAATGTTTTTAAACTGTACCGGTCGTGACGTCAACATCATGACGTCAAATTGCGCGAACGTCTCAATGACGTAAACGTTCCAATAAAATGGGTTAAATATCGGCGATTACCTTAAAAAGGTGCTCGATGCAATAAATCAGTTATTGGGTTTGTAACTGACTCCCTACAGAAATATGTGGGGTCAGTTAGATTTATAGGGGGCGAGGCGATAGCCGAGTTCCCCTATACATCTGACTGACCCCACATAACTAATATCAGTATTCGGCGCAGAATTAGCGGCACTCATTTATTGAACTAAAATATCAATAGAGACCTCTCATTTCACGAAGGACAGTTCAGTTGTGAAAGTCATGAATGTTGCTACACATGCTGACGTCATGAATGTTGCTACACATACTGACGTCATGAATGTTGCTTCACATACTGACGTCATGAATGTTGCTACACATACTGACGTCATGAATGTTGCTACACATACTGACTATGCATCTAACCA
Source organism: Cyrtodaria siliqua (assembly GCA_037043455.1). Taxonomy (NCBI): domain Eukaryota; kingdom Metazoa; phylum Mollusca; class Bivalvia; order Adapedonta; family Hiatellidae; genus Cyrtodaria; species Cyrtodaria siliqua. The sequence continues at coordinate 19,734 of JAWPHD010006316.1, read as the reverse complement.
AAGGCAAGATGCAGTTATAAAAGCACGGGTTATATTATTGTCCACACACGTTAAAGGATTCATCACCTCACACAGCTAACACGGAGTATAAGTAATAATAATGACCTTGACCTCTGAACTAAGGCCATGCATCTATGACCTCTCATGAGTACTTCAGGAATGTCAACGTTGAATGTGAGTATGAACTGTACACGTTTTATTTTTGTCATCATGGAAGATAATTTAGTTTTCCCCCGTGTGGTTGCCGGGGTAGAATACAACAAATGCAAATCCCGCTAAAGACAGTGGGGTTCATGTTCATTTTGCCATTTTTTATCATGCATTTGTCTTCATCATATGACACCAGGTATGCAAACGTGGATACGTGGCTACAACGTACATTAATGGAGTGTCTACTATTGAATTTGCAGCAACTCTGCAGTTCTGCAGGTTAAAAGGTTTTAGGTCCATTCTACATATTTTATCTTGATGTTAGTTTAAACTTATTTATTTTACATCGATTGTAACGAAAGCTGTATGAACTTATTTGAATCACTCTCGATGTCTTCCTGGATAGAACCAGTACTAAGTAAATGCAGATAAAGTGTCTTGCTGAGGGACACAACGCATATGGCAATGGCGGGGATTTAACCCACGACTTTTCGATCATGGGTCCAATGCTCTACCACTAGACCACAACGCTCCACAATTATCTTGATGTAATTGGAGGATGAGCCTGGCATGTTCATTTCTGTAAGGCGCCACACAACGTTTCATGTGAAGAAGATAATTTGGTTTCCTCCATTCCTCCGAATTTTAATAATAATTTTTTTTTGAAACAGTGAACAATCATTCTTCTGAAACATAGCAAGACGTTTTCTCCAACATGCTCTATGCATAACATAAATGATTAAGTATACAGGTAGTTTAATAAACTATCGTTAATTTCCTATAGATGGTATCATGCGTAAGAATATATTTATCCGAAATTCAATCAACGTTTTCAAGCCCCATTATTCATAAAAAACACACATATCAGCAAATAAATATTTCGGCTATATTTCAATAACAACATTTTACTGTTATCTGTCTCGTCTTTATCTTCAAGGAGAAGACATTAATGAATGGGTTTGTGTTTAGCTCTCCTATCGTCATCCATCGAAAATTTAAATGCCTTTTACCGCTACACATATGAGCCGTTAATAAAACAAGTCTACACATTTAAAACATCTTTTACAGAGTACTCACATGCCAAATCGTAGGAACGAATCAAATTTATTCCGTGATAGTTTTTACCATAGTTTTGATTTTTTGGTTATCATAGTATGATTTTGATATTTGTTTTGCTTTATATGAGACTAGAACCCTGAACTTTCTGGTCAGTAGGCAAATAGCTTTTTTTTGGTATTGGTAAAGATGGTATTAAACTGTACATAAGAAATGCTACGATCTGCAATGTAATTAGTTCCTACCATTTGGCGTGTGCGTATAAGTTGTATCACATACGTGTTTATTTATCCCCGATGTATTGCACTGGGCATTATAGCGAGCAGACTTCGGTTTAAAGTCTCATCCGAAGGACTGGTAAGATAGGAAATACATTTTAAATATTTTGATAATGAACCCAAATTCGGTCCTGGCTGGGATTGAACCCGCGATCCTTGGGTTACTAAGCCGCGATACTAACGTTTAGACCACGACGCTACCTAAGGTTCACGGCATGTGGTGAGCGATTTTTTTTTTTATCAATAACCGTTTGAGCAGTTTAGACAGTTATCTTTCGAGAATGATTGTTACATCCTAGGATATCAATTTGAACTTATTCGATAATAAGAGTAGGGCACGGTTCCCGGATTCCTATGTATCTTTCCCCTCTCTCTGGGGCGGCTCTAAATAACATATACTGTGTTGATGAGCTGTTAAACAACATTCAACAGCAAAATAGCTATATACAACTATATCGGATCTGATCTACACAATATTCTTCGCCAGGACTAAAGGCGAATTCGACAAATTATGGGTGTCAATCCAAATACGAACAAAACCATCATAATGTGTTTTATAGAGATTATTTATCTGCTGGGATCGATTATAGGGAAATCCTTCATGAGTGGTAGACGTGTGGTTCTTTTCACGAACGAGCGCACGCGAGTGAGTAAAAAAACAAAGCACGTCTACCATAAAGTGAAGGATTACCCAATAATCGATCCCAGCAGTTAAATAATCTATTTATTACATTTTAAATTACGTTTTTGCAAACAAATATTCGCTTTACTGAACGTTATCGGCGGATGACGTCGACGTCAGCAACGTCAGCAACACTTTGTTGACGTCACGGTTCAACGTCGCAACGTTAGTTATTATTGTGTTCTAAGTTAGCAACGTTAGTTATTATTGTGTTCTGAGTTAGTTATTAATATTTAGCGATTATGAATATTCTTGCACTGAGAAATCCCGATCTTTCACGCATAGAAATGTAATAAAATTTCATATTCAACGTTCGTATGCACTGAAGTAAGCTCCATGACCCGTACTATTTAATTATTGTTAATGAAATAGTTTAGTCTGGAATACTAGACGACTCGACTAGTTTATGTTGCATAAATCATTACTATTAATATTATGCTTTAAGGCTCTTATAAATTCGTGTTTTGTGATCGAAGTACACTTTATTTTAATTACATTTACAACTGTTAGCTATATAAACCACATTTAAATTAATATTTATGATTTAGCAACAAACACCAGCCAATTTGTCGTGTTTTCCAGACTAAACATTTTCATAAACAATAATATAAAACCGAAGGTAACATAGGCTTAATTTACTGCAAAACGAACATTTCGTATGTAACTGGAGTGTATTATACTAGTTTTATTTTGTATTTGTATTCACACCAGTCACTCTTCCAGACCGTTTCAAGTCCCTTAACGTCTCACTTGTGAATTTATCAACACTATGTAGTATATATAGAAGCCGTCACTTGTGGACCACTGCAAACATATTGTAAAATGTCCATTGGTCTTTAAATCTCCGCTCAATCTGCAAACCTTCCTCTGAAGCTCAGAATATCCACAAAAAATCAAAAGTTGACCAGATTATTGTTTTTCAAATTCCAGTCTTTTTCAGCACCCCTCAAAAAAATAACTCCATTTCACTAAAAATTCAACTGTATTCCTACCCATTTTCAAATTGTCATATCTTCCTCGAAAACCATCCAGTGCCATCCAAACTTGGCAGAAGTCATGAACATGTTCCAGTCTTGTCACCTGCAGGAGAAATAAGAGAACGGTTGCACATTTCCAAGTTGAGAGCAAACCGATTAACACAGCCCTAGTTTTTTACGGTGTAGGAATCTTCTACCGTCATGGCCAAGGGAGGTAATTCTGTAGTGAGACCTTTAGGAAGAGCATACAGTACACCCAAAATCACGCATTGACACAAGCAACCATTACAATTATAATAATCAAAGTACTGCGTACTGAATGGCGAAAACATTAGTTAGCAAATGATTTTGAGCTGTTCCTATAGTTAAGATTAAAGACTGTATGATGTTTTATGATTGTTATTGGCGAAGTGATTCTTGTTATATGTTACAAATCTCTCAAGCCGAGGCGTCCCCAACGTCACGTTAGTAAATGTGGGTCTGCCCTTAGCGGCGCAAACAGCCAGTGATTCGTAATGATTCTGATGTTTCCTATAGACTGCTACATAGCCGTCAATTTAAATTGTTTCAGTGAAACGAGACATGCGCAGAGAATAAGTCTAGTTTTCCTACTGAGCAATAGTCTTGATCATCTGCGACGCTTGTTTCAACTACAAATATTACAAGCGTCGCAAAATATCTAGACAAATCGTCGAACTGAGACACTGCGTTCAGTAAAATAGGTCTGGTCTTGAAAAATATGGTAACATCTGCGTGGTGCGCTAAAACGATGTATCCGGTCTGTGAGCGTAATACCGTTTTCTCCAAAAAAGCAAGGCACGCAACTTCATAAACATAAACCGGTTGACAATAGGGTTACCTTGGAACGGCCAGTGGCAAAGAGGCCTCTATACATATTGTGACATTTATTTGTCAGAAGCGATTGTTATACCATAAACTATAAAGTAGAAAGTCAGTGTAGCATACCCAGAATGCAGCCATCCACAAAAGAAATGGACTTAAACGCACAAGTTCGACACATTTATCAGATACATCATAAACATACAATGTTTGACAATGGGAGTAACGCCTTGCAAAGGTTAGTGGCAAAGAAGGCGGCTGGGGTATGTTCAAATCAATTTTGTTCAATTTGTTTGTAAAACAAAATGGCCCACACCGGTTGTTCCGTGCTTTTACTTGGCAAAACAGTGAAGCATCTCAGTTGGTGCAATTGTGCACTGGAGTAAACATTCATTTTGAAACGCCTGGTCTAGGGATAAAATGCTTTTTTGATTAACACATCTTTTCGAGAACAATTGAATACTTTTTCCAATTGTTTTTCAGAAATGAACCAGTCTATCATAGACTACCAAATTTGTTTAAAAAAATCTCTTCGATACAAATTGGCCAAGCCCCTGGGTTGTGCCATGCTTTTAATAAATAGATATATGGTACAAAGGTACATAAATAAAGAAAGTTACTAGTAGTCTACTGTTTAAACTCTACATAGCATAAGAGCAACATCAAATCAACCGACATGTGGCTTTACCTCTCATGGAACAGATGCAAGTAAACAGATTCTGCTATTTTTCTCTCTTTTTATGTTTGTTGCTTCCAAGGGATCCCCTTTCAGTATTTATTTACATAACTAACAATAAATACTGAAAAGGGGATCCATTTGAATCAACAACCACAAGCAAGAAAGAAAAGTAGTAGGCTCGGTTATATTAAGTCTGTTCATGAGAGGTAATATAATTGCAACACCTCTCACACCCACTAAAGCGGTAGAATAATATTGGGCTTCATGATCCCAAGGCCCCGTGTGGTTCCCGGGGGCCCCCGTTGGGTCACGGGGCAAAGAATAGGGCCACTGCAGATCCCTTTGGAGTGGTAGGCAGAGGGGTAGAATCCCCCCAAATTCATGTTCATTTTATCATTTTTTGTTCATGTTCATTAAAGGTCATCATCATGATCCCTGCATTGTTTCAGGTGCTATCTCGCTCGCATCAAAAGAGCAGTGGCAGAAAAACAATAACGTGGCTCCAGCGTAAATGGAGTTTCTACGATAGAATTTGCAGCAACTCTGCAGTTCAGGGTGAGAAGGTTCTAGGCGCATTTTCCATATTTTATCTCGATGTACATGGAAGATGAGCCTGGCATGTTCATGTCTGTTAGGCGCCATATAACCTTTTCATGTGTTGGTGCGCCTTAAAACCCCAATTCAATTCAATGCAATTCATGATCCCAAGGATCAGTAAGTAATAACACTACTGATTTGTAGTCGGGCGACGTTTTACAGGCAATGTCAACCACACTAAGCTTTTTTTAAGCATAGCACTTTCATTGAGCAGTTGCTGCACACTTGGACCTCTTGTTGTTGGCTATTTTTAGAGAAGAATTTAATCTTATGCTTTATAATCAAAACTCGTAGAATGTCATTACAAATACTGAGAGATCTGTATCAATAAATGACGAGTGTAATTCCGGCTTAAAATGTAAAGTTTAATTACATCAAAATTATAGAATAATCGACTCGTTTTAAAGAAACGTCTAGGATTCTTCTTGAACTCGAAAGTTACTATAACACACTTGCTTTAACAATCTAACTTTAAGAAGAGGAAAATTATTTAGAATATACTTTACATTTCTAACTGATGAAGGCTTTTTATTGATTTTTTATTGTCTTTATTTCAATTATTATGTAACAGAACATTCACAAAGGTGAATTGAATACACGTAAACTAAAGCTTATGTAGACTAAAGCTTATGTAGTTCATGTTCAACGAAACGGTTGTATCAGGGTTTTTTTTACAGTTTTTGGCTTGTTCGAACACATTACGTGTTCCGAGTATTAACTTTCATACCCCATCCAACTCCTTCTCCAAGAAGCGAACATGGGGTTGGCTGGGGGTATGAAATAAAACCTTAATTTCGGCTTAAAAAATTGCATAATGTAAACTTAAAACATTTAATAGGTAATTGTAAACAGGTTATCACATTTGTTTTAGTAAAACATGTTTTTAAATGTGTTTTATTGTCGAACTATCTGCAATGATACTCTTTCCCATCGCTTAATGGAATTAAGGCGGGACCACGTAATGATCAATGATCCCGTATCTATATAAGTTTGTATTCCTTTAGGTAATGACTAAGTAAAAATAATTGTTTTTGACATTTTTCAGCAAAAATAATTATTCCTTAATCAGCTTTCCAGTATAGTTTTTCGGTTCAACACTATATCATTTTTAATCAAAAACATACGTTTCTCTATTTTGTTACGTCAAAGCGACGTGACATCTTCAACGCCATACCGCAAATTACGTTACCCTGCCATGATTTAAAAATGATCTTACATTTAAAAATTGTAAACAGAGTTGTATTAAAAAAATCATAAGTCATTGTTTGTATTTAGTTTTCTACAAAGGGAACTAAACGTCTAAATCAAAACAAAACAAAACCCCGACAATGTATTGAAGAAAACCCGTACATTGTACCGATTTGCGAAGAAAGACTATTTAATGCTCAGTGTGTAAGAAACAATTTGATTTTTTTTGTTATTGTTTTGGTTTTCTGTTTGTGTTCTCTAAAGCAGAATAGATGTGTTTATTTTTGCATCTGATATGTTTTAATACATGTGTGTACGAATCTTTCTACGTCTGTTAAAATGTATACAGTATGTGTATTTTGTATGATCACATGGGCCTATGGCTTACTGATTTTGAAATATACTCAGCAAAAATAGAAACGTCCCTCTTTTAAGCTGTGATTTGCATAGGGTTGACTTTGTTACACTTTGTACACCAGTCTAGATAAAATTTCATCATTTTATACTAATCACTCAATCATTCTGATCAATATTAATAATCATCAAAAACCAAAGTTTGTCTGTTGCTGCTAAAACATGTTTTATTCAAATTGCGAAATCACTATATTTTTATTATAAAGGGAGGTAATCTGAAAATATTCGTTCTTGAAAGCTGTATGGCGCAAAAATGAGTGAAAAGATCAGCGTATTTTCTCTGTTTTTGTGGTGATGAGGTCATTCTCTGTTTATTTCAATATAACAAAACTATGTTAACTTAAAGTTTTAACCACAAGACCCGGAAATGCTGTTTAAACCAAATCAAGGGGAATAAGTTTGCCCACAAGTTTGATTCAAAGAAAATTGTCATGACAGTGCTGGCCATTAACAAAGGTATTGGCATATAAGATTAATTAAAATATAATTTCATTGTGTCTAAATCTATGGGTAAAGTTGGGGACGTTTATATTTTTGCTCAGTATAGTTCTTCTTCTTTAATAAAAAGAAGCTTGTTATTTGCCCTTAACTAATATTAACACTATTTGACTGAACCGCTCATTAGCGATAGTCTTAGTTTTATGACAATTCCTCCTGCAATTATCTAAACAGAGTTGTAATGTACATTACCAGAGCTATAGATACTTTTTGACTGCAATGAGTATTTAATCTGAATGAGAGTACCAAGGAATACGTTGAGAGTAATTGTTTTGTTTTTTTTAAATATTCCGTGCTTCAAAAATTGATGTGAATATATTTAATACAGTTTAAAAGGAACAACTTTTCCATTACGAGGTCCGAGTATTAAATTTCATACCCCATCCAACCCCTTCTCCATGAAGCGAAAACGGGATTGGCTGGGGTATGAAATAAAACTTTTTTCGGCTTAAAAAGTTTGTATATTGTAAAATTAAAACATTTAATGGTAATTTTAAAGGTAATTTTAAACAAATTATCCCATTTTTTTCCGTAAAAAATGTTTTTAACTTCTTTCGTTGTTGAAATATTCGTTAAAAAATCCTGCTGATAGAAGCTTTCCCATCGCTTAATATGCTGATTATGTAAAACGAAACACTGTATGGCCATTGTTCTTAATAGTCTACCCATGCTTAGAACAATTTCATCATGTAGATACGGAATAAATTGTTCTACAGGACAATACATACACTTATAAAACGCATGATGTTTAAAACTTTATAGTATTTGTAGTAAAAGAGTATGAGAGTGGCCCTTTGGAAACGGGCGAACAGGATAAATACCAAATAGTGCAGTCTGGGTTTGATTGAGACTGTTCATGAACGGTAGAGAAATATGCTTGCTACAGTTCACGCCCGCTAGCCCCGGGTTGAGCAGAACTCAATATTCATAAAATCAATAGTACAGAATTTTAACCATCCCGAAGATGGTAAGTTGATAAGGAAGGATACTCACAATTTTAAAAAACGCTTTTAAAAAATGTATGAGTACTTATATACTCAGCTTATCTACAGCTCTGTATAGTTACATCAGCTGTTTTGGTCAAATTAGAGGGTTTGTTGGAAATGTATCTTTACCTATATTAATACAATTCAAAGTAACATTTTGGTATTTCAAAGATTCTGAACGGAAGAAAAAGCTCCTTATACATCTTAAAATGAGTTCTCCAGTTTCTCATTTCACTTTTAAAGCAGTTTTTAGTTCCAGTTTTAGGCATTGGCCTCTTTCGATATGAAACGTATGTTGTACTTTATACAGCTGTTTTATATCGTTTATAGTGGATGTTATTAAGATCACTTGTTATTATTATGCATACTATCCATTTTTTGTATTAATCACTTCGGCATTGTTTAATCTACCAGACATTACTATGGTAGTCTTTGATGTTTGTCTCATACATTATCTTCGTCTGTACTATATCTATGGTTATCCCTGTGCAGAGACGTGTTGTTCTTTAAACAAGTGTACACGCGTGTGTTAGATATTGCAGGATTGCCCCGTGAACCCTATAACCTTGTCACCTTTAGTCGCAGAACCAAGATAGAGCTGATTTTAAACGTTATAGGTCGCTCTGAAGTACTCGTAGAATACCTCTTGTAGAATATCGCATAACCTGGTGTTGAGGGGCTTTAGAGGTGTTGCTTAATAACAATACCTCTCATGAATAGACTCAATAAAACCGAGTTTGCTACATGCACTTTATTCTCTTGGTTGTGTTTGTTAAGCAAACGTCTAGAACCTTTCATCTAAATTGGTTTTGACGCGGCAGCCATTTTACCGAGATTGATTCTGGTATCTTTTCTGATCGGCTGATACAGACATACATTCTATCGACAGAAAAACAATAAATTAATAAATAAATAAAGAGGAAAGCTTCATCATTATATCGACGAACTAAATGTGGATGGTCAAATATACTGAAATAAAACATAATAATCAGAGATATGTGTTTCCGGTTTACTTTTTTTTTCTGCACAAGGTTTCAAGACGTTTATATTTACAATCAAGCGTCGAAGATGATCAAGACTAAAGTGTTGGGAGTTTCATCTACAGTAGCATTTTTGATACACGTACATTGCCGCGGGATTTTGTATACTGAAAGGAAAAAGAAACGCATAATCAAAAAATTGCCTATACTACACTATTATATACACCTAATTCCATGTAATATGCCATATATAACTCACCGTGTTTTGTTCAAAAAGGGGCTACACCTAATTACAGAAAGGTTCTGTCATGTAGTAGACCTTTCAATCAAAGTATACTTTGTTACACAAAATTCACATATGTTGAAGTTTCGCTTGAAAAAGTCACGCCCTTTCAGTATTGTGTTTAATGTTAAGAGATTGCATCGTTTTAAAGACTAAGTTTGCTCACCTGCTTGAGCTAAATGCGCATTCTGTCGATAATGACACTTTAAAGAGTTAACTATTGGTGTGTTCGGTGCTGTTTAAACCTTCTTTCCAAAAGGTCATGCCCAATGTCACCCTGTACCATTCGATTAGCAGTAGCATATTAAACATACAATATATAACGTTTCTTTTTCCTTTCAGTATAGTATTTTCACTGAAACGATGTACAGGCACTTGTACTTCTAACTTGAACGTCTAAGTTTGAAAATGACTGCTAATAGCATCAAGGTCAGACAACGTGTTAAAATAATGTTAAAACGTTTGTCTTTAATGAAGTTACAGTGTAATTTACAAATTGGCAGTGATTTCAAAACCAATGAGTGTTTGATCCAGAAACTGCTTGAGACGCAGCGGCGGAAAAATGATTTTAGAACCATACGCAACAGCATCAAGAATAAATATAGAGTACAAATTCTCTGTTTATGTTATGCCTAATAATCAAAGAGTATGCAGATTTTTTTCCGGCGGCGTCAGTTCTTAAATACTTGACCAGTTTTCAAAAAATACAGCTCATTTTCTTAGTTAGAACATTTCCAATGGCAAGCAAATGATATAAATTAAACTGTTATTTTTTTTAAAAAACAACAACGTGTTTTTACATTGAAAAAAGTAGTTCCAACAGTGAACAAATAAAACTCAACATTTCACACGTATGAACTACCACTTTTATTTCACTTATACAATTCATTGCTCTAAAGAGTCTTATATTATTACGTAATTGAAGTTTATTTTGGTATTTCAAAATTACTGGGCTGGCGTGGCGCAGTCGGTAGCGCGGCGGATTTGTAACCGGAGGCCCCAGGTTCAATCCTCCGTGGTGCCACTGAGTTCCGTCGGTGTGTTCTTGGGCAAGACACTTTACCTTAGCCTCGTCCGTCGGATGGGGACGTAAACCGGGCGGTCCCGTGTATCGGTCTATCCTCCGAGCACGTTAAAGAACCATAGGAATCTATTCGATAATAAGAGTAGGGCAGGTTCCCGGATTCCTATGTATCCTTCCCCTCTCTCTGGGGCGGCTCTAAATAACCTATACTGTGTTGATGAGCCGTTAAACAACATTCAATTCAATTCAAAATTACTGAGAAGATCTTTTTTATATTTCAAATAAACCGTATTAACCAATAAAGACGATTTGTATTTCTAATAGACAGTATGCCTTAATTGAGAAGGTTATTTTGAGATTTAAAATTACCCTTTAATATAATTAAGAAGATATTTTGAAATGTGGTATGCAGGTTAAAAGGGTTGAAACGAAAAGAAAAACATACAAAACACAAATAAATATGGTGAAATTAAGCCAAGAAGCCAGGAATAAAGTTTCTGTTTCAACAACAGAGAATATTTAGTAATCTACTTTGCTGTGGTGCTCTCAGATTCTTCATCTCTTGTATCAACTATATAAAACATTAACCTTAAGACAATGTGGCTTCAAAATGTAAAAGGGAGAAACAACACAACGACATTTCAATATTTATAAAACAGGAGCAACATTTTAATGCTTAACAAGAGTATGTCATATTATGGAATACCACGTTTTTCAACGAAAACAGTCTCGTTTTTGTTTGGTCAGTGACAATGAAAATATCCATAGGAACATGCAAAAAAGGCAAAACAAAACAATGGGATGCAAGTAAACTGTAACGTCACAATGTGACAATATAATAGGCACACTCGCTTATTACCTGAATTTTACTTTAAATTCGCATTTTTTTTCTAAAAAAATACGGAGAGAATAAAACTGGACACAGTTAAATTGAGAATTGAAGTATTGAACCTGTTAATTATATACCATGCTTCGCTTAGCGGTTGATTGATTGAATTGGATTTTATAGTCGCATCAACAGCTAAGATCATTTGGCGACTATTCAGCGTCAATTGGTGGAGGAAGACCCTAGGTGCCCCTCCGGGCTATTTTCGTGCACCTTGGTGGAACCACCGACGTTCCGCAAGCCAGCTGGATAGCTTCCTCACATAAAGATTCTAGGCCCCCTGAGGGATCGAACCTACAGCGGTGAGGGGCAAGTGGCTAAGCGGATGAACCATTAAATTGATATACTATGGTGAAGATGAAAATGAAAGTGTGCTTCTTCAGAATGGAATCCCATGAAGAAGAAATGTGTTTATCTCTGTAAAAATACACATTTATTTTGCTATATTATATAATAATTTTTATTTATAAACAATTTGAATGATTTAAATGAGTTTTAAGAATGACTTGCTAATGTTCAAGTGTTATTTATTGACTTACGCACTTTTTTCAAATACAACCTTAATGGATTGTTCCCCTTTTGCTTTGGCTTCTGCAAGTCATTGAGTAAGCTTGCATTGCGGCTATTTTTATTTATATATACATGATCATCTATGTTGTGTTAGCCCCCCCCCCACCCCCACCCCCACCACCCAACATCGGCCTTTTTGTCACTGACCGTTTCAAAGCGTTAGCGCTAGTGCCCTCCCCCCTCCCCCACCCCCCCCCCCCCACACACATTTCTATGCTTATATTTGTTATTCATATATAAATGATCATCTATGTGTTAGACTTATATTGACTTATATCGACCATTAGCACTGTCCCGCTGTATTGGGATGACAATAATGGTTAGAGTGAGGTGCACCCTAGAACACGGTTTAACTGCCCCCACACCCCACCCCAACGGCCTTTTTGTCCCTGACCGTTGCTTCATTACTTGATTCCTGTTATCATTGTAAGACATTACTTGATTCCTTGGTTTGGTTGGCTGTGTTCTGTGAAGGTTGCATTCCATGTTCGGCTTTTATACCTACTTATATATGTAGATGTTTCTATAGTTTGAAGTACGTCTACGCCGCGTTATTTGGACAGACACAAGTACTAAATCTTCTGTCGTTCTGTCAAATACATACCATCACGAAAAGACGAATGATTTAAGATGATATTATCAAGTTAACACTGTATCAAAACATACATAAATGCCACCACCCCCGCTTAAGATGAAATATAGACAACATTTTAGTCGTCATACCGTCGGAACATGATAACTAGATCATCTAGTAATTAATTGGACAATTCGACGTCCACCTAATGGCATAAATTTATGCATGTTAATATTAGTATCGACACTTGTGATATAGGCAGACAACCAGACAAAAAGACAGACACTATTTTATTTGACATTATGTACCCTATATACTTAATATTACACTAATTCAAATAATTAAATGAATTAATTGTATTAATGAAACCCCACCGATCCTTATAATTATGATATTTAAGACGTGTTCATCAATAAAATGACACAAATGAAATACCGTTAATTTATAATTTCATGACCAATTTCAATTTTGTATCCATTTCGTGTTATTCTGCCGTGAGCAAGTTTTAAATGGACTGAAGTAACAAAAGTAGTTAAGTCGCAAAATACTTTTTACAAAACTCTTCTGTAATAATGACAAGTAATCAAATGTTATTGTTGATAATGACAATTATCAAAAATTTCATGGGGAAAAATTAAGTACTTTCATACTAACTTTGTTAGAAGGTTTATTAAAAGAGGTTATGACCCTATCATTTTGCAACGTACTGCATACTTGGTGGTGGACCCATTTACAGTTCGCCACTATGCTTTCCTCTTGAATTGTACGATGATCGGACAGGCTGTGGACCCTATGATGACGTCTACCTAAAGCCCAAATAGAAGGTGACATTTGATGTTTGTCTGCGGTCATGTCTTGTTGTGCCCTCAATGGTTTATTCTCTTGTTGCTCTGGTTTCTGCCAAGTCATCGAGTACCTTCTTTGTGGCTTTCTAGGTTATTGTTTTTTTGTATTTATATATAAGTTCATTGGAATATGAAATCTGTGCGGGAAATGTATGACAAACCAACTGGTAAAAGCAATTAAATGTCTTGATTTGATTGCATTTATATCATTCTTAATTAAGATGATGTATACTTTTAGCATAAGCACAAACGTATAGAAAGGAGGAAATGCGGTTATAAGGCGATGTACACTTTTTAGCATAATCACAGACGTATAGTAAAAAATAAGTAGGGAAGCTGTAGTATAACGAGAAATACTTGTTAGCATAATCACAAGCAGGGAATGCAGTAGTGTGAAGATGTATACCTTTTAGCATAAGCACACACGTATAGAAACAAATCAGGGAATGTAGTAGTAACAAAATGTATACATTTTAGCATAAGCACAAGCATGGAATGTAGTAGTATGACTATGTATACCTTTTAGCATAAGCACACACGTATATAAAAAAATTAGCAAAGGGAATGCAGCAGTTAGACGATGCGTATATTTTAGCATAAGCACAAACGTATAGCAAAAAATAAGCAGCGAATGTAGTAATAAAACGATGTATATCACAAACGTATAGAAACTAATAAGCACGGAATGCAATAGTAAGATAATCTATACTTTTAAGCATAAGCACAAAGTATAGAAACAAGTATGCAGAGAATGCAGTAGTTAGATCAATGTATACATTTAAGCATAAGCACAAAGTATAGAAACACATATGCAGGGAATGCAGTAGTTAGATCAATGTATACATTTAAGCATAAGCACAAAGTATAGAAACAAATATGCAGGGAATGCAGTAGTTAGATCAATGTATACATTTAAGCATAAGCACAAAGTATAGAAACAAATATGCAGTGAATGCAGTAGTTAGATCAATGTATACATTTAAGCATAAGCACAAAGTATAGAAACAAATATGCAGGGAATGCAGTAGTTAGATCAATGTATACATTTAAGCATAAGCACAAAGTATAGAAACAAATATGCAGGGAATGCAGTAGTTAGATCAATGTATACATTTAAGCATAAGCACAAACGTATAGAAACAAATATGCAGGGAATGCAGTAGTTAGATCAATGTATACATTTAAGCATAAGCACAGAGTATAGAAACAAATATGCAGGGAATGCAGTAGTAAGATCAATGTATACATTTAAACATAAGCACAAAGTATAGAAACAAATATGCAGGGAATGCAGTAGTTAGATCAATGTATACATTTAAGCATAAGCACAAAGTATAGAAACAAATATGCAGGGAATGCAGTAGTTAGACAATGTATACATTTAAGCATAAGCACAAAGTATAGAAACAAATATGCAGGGAATGCAGTAGTTAGACAATGTATACATTTAAGCATAAGCACAAAGTATAGAAACAAATATGCAGGGAATGCAGTAGTAAGACGTAAAGACGATGTATACGTTTTAGAATTACCACAAACGGTAGAAACAAATAAGCATAGTTTTAACCACAAGCGTATAGGTTACATTGCACCATTGATTTTCCTTCTTTGTTTTATATAGGACGAATGTATATCAAGAGATAAAAAATGCGCATTTTTCTCCGTAGAAAATTTTAAAACACATATCAATCAAACGATCGAGCGTCCGCCAATACAAAAATGCAATAAAAACAGGGGGTCATGTATCATGTAAGAACAAGCCAATCTGTTGAATGACGTCACGTTCTATTTTGACACGTCACAGATAGATTTACCCCATTTCTACTTTCACTTTACTGTCTATGTCAATTATAATTAAAGTATATCAAACAAACACTAATCAATGTTCACACTACATCATTTGGCTGAATTATAGGTAATAATAACAAAAAGCAATCAAAAGTATGCATTTTTGTATCACTAGTAAGGCAGGGAAACGTTTTTTATTAGGCACTATTTGACTATACACCACGGAAGCACAAACGCAATGGTGCAATGTAACCTATAGCAAGAAATAAGCAGGGAATGCAGCAGTATGACGAGGTATACATTTAACCATAAGCACAAACGTAAGCAGCAGAGATGTAGGAAACAGACACAACTGTAAACTGTATAACCCGAGCTTGTATTAACCATACTCCCCCAACTGATTGGCATTCTTAACATCTGTAGTATCAATGGAATAGTAATAAAATCTTATACTGTGTTCTTCTGCCGCAACTTGGGCTCTGGAATATCTATTTGTTACAGACAATATCATTTTCAATTGTAGGTACAGATTGATCTACCTGATATCGGCTTGTATTACATCAATGAAATTCCAGCTACTTAAGATACTCTCTTTTACAGCTGCCTGCAAAACGCAATATTTTATGCAGAATGGACAGGTGGGTATTTGAGTACTTGTTGCCTGACCTTGACACCTGGATATCAAATTTGATGTTTTTAAAAAATGAAATAAGCATTATACGTTTTTCATATAAAATGGTTACTTTGAGTGGTACTGAAACATTTTTTATGCGAATATCTTTCTTATATCATGCTGTTAAACCAGACGTAAAGTAGATAATTGAGCCGCAACACACGAAAACGTCCCTTCGGACGTTTAGATGACAACGTCATAAAGTAACAATGTCAGCCGGTAATCAGTTAATTACTAATCAAAATTCTCGTTACTTCCCTGTTTTACCTAATTATTATATCATAGGGAATATGTTTTCTTAATATAAATATTTGATGCTATAGAAAATGCTAATTGTTTGTTTTTTGTTGTTATTTAATCAACGACGACTTCCAAGACGCCGACAACAACGTCAAAATTAACGGTTAATAATATAATCTTTAATTTTCAAATTGAGATAAAATCATTTTTAATTAAGATATCAGCATAAAATAAAGAGATTTTTAAAGAGAAAATCACCGTGTTTCATGAACATAAAAAAATATAAAAAGTCAAAATTTTGTCTGAAGGGACGTTTTCGTGTGTTGTGGCACATATAAAAGTCGAACATGAAATGTAGAATTCTAGGACCACAGTAAACCACAAACACGCACACAAACATACAACAACTACAAAGATGAATAAAAGGCAAAATGTGACATCACAAACAGAAAATGGTTGGCTACCGCCTTGGAACGGTCAGTGGCAAAACAGGACGCTGGGGTTTAAACCAGTTTCTAGGGTGCATTAAACCTCACTCGTACCCTATTGTCATCCCAAATAAACGGGACAATGTAGTAAATGCCGAACAGGAACAGTAGAATTCACAGAAAGAAATCATTCAAAACACGCATTTAAAAGAAACAAGTATGCTTCAGACCTACACGTTTGAAAGTAAAGAGTTAGACGTCAAAATCGTAAATAGGTGTGACATAGGGATATCGGTTAGGAACGGTTCCTGGAAGTTTAAATCGGGTTCTAATTAGTTCCATTGTACTGCGGTTGTTTGAGTTTGTCTTTTCTCGACCACATTGTGTACAGAGACTCAAAACATGCACTCTGCAACACTGGCATGACTGATTCTTTACACAACACATAACATTTTTACAAATATATTAATACCTAAATGCCATTCCTCGTGTTTCGATTTTGGTGACGTCATATTTGGTGATAGGATCGCACTCAATTAACTTTAACCTTTCAACCAACATGGGTCATACTAATGCAATTAACTTTAACCTTTCAACCAACATGGGTCCATACTAATGTCTGGAGTAATGTGTCATATTTGAATGGTCTGGAAATCAATTACTTGTTATTTCATAGAAGTAATTTATTCGTTGTTTATTTGTGAATACCGTATGCTGTGGAATTGATGAAGTTGAGACCAATAAATATTAAAAATGGTTCAAGATTAAGGATTAAGATTTTCTTTGAAAATGAAATAACTCAAGTTGCTTACTCCAGAACAGCATCACCAGGGTATGTTCATTTGCATGTCCTACACTTTTTACCTCAAGCTGAAAAAACTTCAATTACATATTTTCCAGTATTATAAGTTTAATTTATTTTATATCGATAACGAAATTAAAGCTTAGCAGTGTTTATCCATATCTGTGTCGCATGCGCGGATGACAGTGTTACTTCTTGTATCGATAGTCTCCATATAGGACACGCTCTTTCACTCCGCACTCAGATGGCGGGAGGTGTACAGTACTTGGTTCTACCCAGGAAAAAGTAGGTGGGTCTGCCTCACACCCACCAAAAAAAATCGACCTCATATATAACCTTACATGTGTTGAAAATGACGTAAAACACCATACAAACAAACAAACAAACAAATACCGACAACTTTTCGAAGTATGTTATGTATATCATTAAAAACAAAATTTCTGAAAAATAAATAAATAAAATAAATAGAGAATAATAAATGTGTATTTTCATATCACACCCTATATCAGGCCTGAGACGCCGTATCATGGGTTGAGGGCCTGATATAGGGTGTGATATATGAAATACACATTTAATATTCTATTTATCATATACTTCAGCAATGAATTTGTTGAACAGTCAAATTCAAATAACTAATTTACTTACGCTTTTTTCCAGGAGAATTACAATAATATTATTAATAGATGTAATCCATTTTTGATGTGTTCATCCACGTCTGTCGCGTAAACTTGTGTAGATCTAACGACATTTTCCGAAATTTGATTAAAAATGAATGTCATTGACATTGAAATTGTCTAATTCAGAAAATGAATGGTCACAAGCGGTTATTTTGTCCACGGATGGTTCTATATAATTGAGTTTATTATAAAGTTGTTAAACTGTCTTTATGGTCCGTGTATTATGCCTTATATTTATTTCTTTATTTTACTTATTATCTATATTTCTTTATTTTACTTTTATCTATATATCTTCTTTGCATTATTAGTCAAGTCATTTCCGTAGAGTTATGGTCAAAGATGACAGCTTCAACGTACACATGTAGATGTATCACCAATAATCTGGCGCGAAAACAGGATGAGAAACAGGCGACAAACGATACGAGTGACACATCGAATACAATCGTAACTAATCGGTAATTTCCGTATTACTCCCCTGAAAGAATCATAAAGAACATTTCGGTTATATTCGTAATATGACTATATTTAACCCTTTATTTCAGCGATCAAAAAAGCTTTATTTGCAATAAAGCTTTATTGCCCGGCTTTATTGCCGGCAAACGAAATCCTGATGGATATGACTAGCTAGGTCTATGTCGTATCGTATATTCAAAAACAACGTATTTATAGGGAAGTATGTGATAAATTAAGAAATCCTAAAAAAAATTCCAGCGAAATACAGGGCGCTATGTAATCAAGTGACCATTAAGTGCTGATTATTGGTCAGATAATCTCGTTCTTCTACATTTAACCACAATTTAATCATCCTTTTATGTTTATGATCTAGCATATACCTTGCCTTTGATTTATCCTTGTAGTGTTGTTTGGGTTCTATGCGTGTTTTTGGTTTGACTGTGGTCCTTCGAATGTTTGCAGTTTCAGTACGACTCATTTATATCTACTTTCTTTGTAGAAGCACAGGAGAATACATATTGTGTATAACATTTCAATTACATGCTACATGTATATGCAACTTTTCATCATTAAATTGAAGATGTTAATTATCGTTCGTATAATTCCCAGAAAGAGAGCATGCCTATTCTTCATTATTTAAAGTCTTTTGGAGTCATCATTATGCGCAATGATGCAGAACACTTCTTTTTGTTTTGTTTCATATTACTATTTGTAATGTGCAATATGTTTTTGTGTGGTGAAAAGGATAAGAAGACATCTTCCATTGCATAATGAGATTTTTACGTAAATTCAAATGAGTTTTACATAACTGTACCAGTAATATAGTTCATAAACAGCACAACATGCACATCTACCCATCTTACGCAGAAATAAAGACGGCTTTTGAAGTAGTAGATGGTATGGTAGTGCGACAGCGTGCCCTATCGCGCATCTAAATGCTTATTTCTAAAAATGTATTCATAATGACAGAAAGCAAATATGTTTGAGGTTAGAACATAAGAAATTTTGAAGAATCTGAACGTAAATGTCGCATCGAAACATATGCAGTATTGTTTTGTGAGTGCTTCATTTCAACTGTCTAAGTCAGAAACAGGTGTCGATATACAGAGGATATTTGTTGTTTTGGAGTGAATAAACATATTTTATTTCATCGAGAAGTGAGAAAA